>JAGFPH010000977.1:171497-202382 GCA_018207615.1 Philaenus spumarius
ATGTAATATTACCAAACCATTTTGTAGAAATGTTAACAACTCCCGTTTGTCAGATGAGTAAGGTGTCTTAAGAAATGAATTTAACAATAGAAATATTTCTGATCCTTATTACCCTTGTGGCAGCCCCTCGACCCTAACGTAGAGTACGTTCACTCTAACAACATTGTTTCGTTACCTAGACCTATTCTAATGAAATAATTTGGATTTTTCAAAGTTGAAATCATGAAGGTATAATTGAGGACATACGTAAACGTTTACATTTTAATTTTTACTGTAAACGATTTAGTTGGAATTGGGTTTAGTCTATTTTAGTAAATCAATAAAGTATATTTGTTACAACATGATTTGACGACAATTTTCGTGCTATTCTGTGCTAAAATAATTTTGTGTTTGTTCAATTCTAGAGACTCCTAGAAGCAATTTTACGTGTTAGTTAATTCAAGTTTCATCTTATGTAAATTGAGCATGTGTCAGTTGCAGGATATCTGTAATGTAACAAATCTTTTAATTTCAAAGATATAAAAAAATATTTAAGAACGAAAAGAAAACCAGAAATTTATTTCGGCACATTTAGTTATTAATTAAACTGTCCATGCAGAAATTCTAATTTTTTGAAATAGTTCACACACTTTAAAATTGCTTTTATTATCACATTATTATGTAAGCTTGAATTACATTTTATCTACCTTATTTCGTATGTTGATGAAACCATGTTACAAAGTTAGGAAACATTTTTATAATTTTGTAACCTGGTTGCCAACCTGCTTCATCGTATTGTTTTATCTAAGACATGGATCGAACAGCATGATGTTAGTCCTTATCGATTGCAAAATTTTGTTTCAGATTCAAATAGAAATCACGACTATAGAGATGGAAGTATTTTGGTATAGGTTAAAATTTACACACGTTAAATTACGTGTATTTTGGTATACACTATAAAACATATTGCGTAAATTTTGTTACTGCAGCTGCGGTTTTAATGTAGCAGAAGAAAAAAAATTTATTTATTTTCACTTTACAGATTGTATAGCCTAGTGGCGGTTCGGATATATTATGGAAGAATTGCATTTTTTTATTCAGCTATATATAGCAAATGCGACCAAATTTTAATAGGAGATGTTCATCTAGATTGATTAAACAACAATAAACAAAGAAATAATTACACCACACTTTTACCAAATTACGCCTTTGAAATATTATTAAAAGAACCGACAAACGTAGTAAATAATTTAGCAACGTGTATTGATCATACGCGAGTTAGAATAAACGATATGTTTAAAGTAAATATTAAATCCGAGATTCTAGATATGACATTACAGATCACTGCTCAATAATTTTAGTCCTATTATTTTGTTATCACAAGTTTATACATTGCAACCTCAAGTTGCAAGTATAACCACAAGTTAGGCCTGTTCAAGCTATTGACTATAAACTAAACAAACGCAGTGCTTTGACTGATTTTTCAAATGTATACAATTGCACGAATGTAAATTCTGCTTTTGAAACATTTTTTGAAATATTGGAAAACAATATAGATTTATGCGTATGTTACAAATTCCTGACCGTCTATGAAAAAAAAAATTATAAAACCCTGGATTACGAACTACTTATGTTTTAAAATTAATAAAAGCAACCAGCTACGTAGACGATTAAAGAAACATCCCAATGACCAAAAATAAAGGAAAGGTTTAGAAAATGTAAAAGTTGAGGCAGGTAACATGTAACAGGTTGACATAAAGGAGGCTAAATCATATTAGTACTATAATAATACTGTTTGTTTAAACATTGTAAAGGAAATTCAAGGTTGCAATGTAAGATTCTAAATGAGGTCAAGGGTTAAAGTCTTGAGTCTTGAAAATGTATACATTTTCTAAAGGAAAATGGAACTGATACTACTGCTAAATGAGTTTTATTCTTATTTTTGTAATTCTGTAAATGTTATCAGGACACCATTTGTAACAAATTGTTCTTCATTTTCAATGTACAATAGTCATTTTAAGGACCACGAAAAGATTTTTTAAAATATTTTTAACAAAAGTAACACCGGGCGAAATTGAGAAAAAGATCCGTGGGCTAAAGTTAGACAAATCTCCAGAATTTGATGGTGTAAGTGCATCTTTGCTCAAGGCTATCAACATTCATATAATGGATGTCGTATATTTTTTAATAAACCTAACTTTTGTGACTGGCATGTTTCCTGATAGACTTAAAGAGGCCCTAGTTGTACCAATTTTCAAAAAGAGTGACAGAGAATAGTTGCAAACCTATTTCTCTGATATCTTTGTTCTAAAAGGTTTTTGACAAAGAGCTAAAGTTCATAATAATTATGTTTTTAAAAAAGAAATGTTTTAGCAATAATCAGTTTGGGTTTAGAGATTGTTTTGGTACTGAAGATGCACTCTTAAACTTTAGTTCCTCTATTTATGATGGCTTAAATATAGTAAATGTGTAACTGGGATCTTCTGGATATAAAACAAAACATGCAATATCTATTATATATACAAGGTCCTATAGGTGTTTTACATACGGAGTGGAAATACAACATTAGTACATAACCCAGATAGAATGAAACCTAGGAGTTGTGCGCCACATCCTGTACTAATGACAAATAAGATTTTTTGACGATTTTTTTTTAATTCGTCGGTCAGCCCAAAACTTTTAAACAATATACCTGAATATACAAAAAAAATTACAAATTCTAAAATCTTTTTGATGTATTTGAGACACTGGTTACACATTTTAAACGATACAGCGAGCACTTAAAATATTACAACTTAAAAGAGTGGCGGACATCTTGGGGTTTTATCCCGAAAGAGCAAAGTTAAATTTAAAACCATTTATTTTGTTAATTTTTCATAATACATTTTTTGCAAAGTCTCTTTTTAACCACAGTCACAATACGCATCCGTTTTACGTTTCACATTTTTTTAAAAATCCCTTTTATTTTTCACGTCATTGAAATTTTTTTAAGTACCAAGTTTTTTTTTGCACAGTAAAAATGTATAATTAAAAGTGAATCGCAAGCCGGATCCGCAATTTTATAAGGAATATTAAGTTTTTTTTCATCACTCAATTACAAAAGATGGATTTATAAAATGTAAAATGTATAGTTTTCTAGATTTAACATTGAACATTTTCAACTGCCACTTTTTTAAACATATTTGCATAAAAACAAATGTTTAAAGTAAAATGTACCTTATTTGCTTGTGTTAGCCTGACTGGATTGTTGTTAAATTTTACAGGGCAACAATTTTACTGGTAGACAATTTTACAGGATAAATTAATTGATTGAAATTCGAAAATACAACAGCTGTAATAATAATAAAATAATATTAAAGTGATAAACTTTATAGACTTAGTTCGTCTATACTAATTATCCTTAAGGAATCTTACAAAACTTGAGAGCTTTTTTTTGTATTGAAATATAATTATAAATAGGTACCACAAATAACAATTTGTCCCAATTTGAAACATTTATGAAATAGTTTTAAAACATTTTTAGACTTTGGATCTTATTTGAATTTATTAATTTACCAAAAAAAGCGTTTTAAATGGAGGGTTTTCTAAAGTATAATGATTTGTTGACATCTTAAAAAAGTAAAAGTATTTTAAAGTAAGTTTAGGTAGGCTACGTATTTTATATCTGATTATTTGTTTTCTACTTTGCTCAAATCAAACTCCTAGTATAGTTTCTAACAATTAATGTTCATAAACGCAAAAAAAGATAAATGCTTTACAAAAGTATGTTTAATTTGTATTAGATATGAGTATACAAAATCGAATTTGAACTTGAACGAACCCGAGGCTACAGCTTGAAAATACAAAGCTCTTTCAGCATGACCGGTCTTTACAGTTGCTCACATTCACGTTTTGATACCACCTCGTAATGCCGAACTCCAACTTCAATGATTCTGTTTTTAGATTAAATGTGTAACATACTGGAAAACAACAGTGGTAATAACTTGAGAACTAAAGAGCAAGTCCTAAAAATACTTCAGATCTAAATATAATAGGCCTATATAAAAAATAAAAAAATCTACTAACACAAATTAAGGTTCTACAGATTTTTAAAAATAAATTACGTAAAAACGTTAATAGCATGCTGAAATTAAAACATTTATTTCTGACCCATGTTGATATGTTCCAATGATACATTGTTAAAATTTGGGAAGTATTGAACTAATTTGATCAAAATTAGGCTAAACCTTACCTAAATGTCATAACTCTACAAGTTAGAAAAAACTGTAAGAAAATATAATAATTAGTTCTAAATTTATAAAAAAACAGATAGAAAGAGATAAGTTGTATTTTTAAGGTATTGAGAATATTATTTACTAACACACACTTTGTACGATTTATTATTTCCAATAATACTACAGTGTTACTGTATTTTCTTCTTCAAAATATGTACTATTTTGAATGTAAAGCAGTCTCATTAAATGTGACTGCAATAAAGTAATTAACTTTTCAAAGTCAGGGTTAAAACATAAAATAGGAGAAAACTCTTTAACTTGTAGGCAGTAAAATGAACGAATATTAGGTCTACAATTATAATGGCTAGCACTGTTTTGTTTCAAAATGGATTACCTTTTTCTACTGTGATTTCACGTTTCTATTTGAAGACATTCTTAACAATTGCGTATTTATTTCCTGAAACATCATCCGCTATATTTGATTGCATAAACTCAGCATATTATCTTAAATAATATTACGAATTATGTAAAATGTACGTGTTTAGCATATGTTTATGTTTCGTTCTGTTTTTACAGTTTTAGAGATGAGACATTTCCCTAAAGTTTTAGAAATTGTCAATTTAGTTGAAAAAAATACCTAAATACATCTGTATTATCCAAAACATTATAAGAAAAGTTTTTACAGCTTAATCAAATGCTGCCAATTGCTTTTACAGATATGTTTTCCGACTTCAAACACTAAAATTTAATTGACAAAAAATAAAATGACTAAAGTATTAAGTTATTAAAACAACAAGTCTGACTCATGTCCGATTAAATTTGTATAAGTTCCGATGTTCGGAAGATATCGTGAAAACTGTGTAAATGGATTTATTCTTTACAAAAAATATATATAATTCGTATTAATCAAGTAATTATTTTTATTTTTAACATTAGGTAAAAATTAGTGCCAGATTCTTGCTCAGCATCCCAAAAAACAATAGGAAAATGAGTTTTACGAAAATCGGTAAAGAAATGAAGAACTTACTATAATTTGCATATCGTCTATTGTGTAGAAGTAAAATATTAAACCAATAATCCATTTAATATACCATGCAGTAAACAATAAACACAACCCTCCCTCAACTATGAATAGGTAGCAGGTAGAAGGGTAAGTAGGCAAGGCCGGGCCGGGCCGATGGCAGGGTACAGTTAGGAAAGCGAGCGAGTGAGACTGGCCTGTTTAAAACTTACAAAACTTTCTGAATAACGGTATTTTGTATATAAATTGTATAAAACAGATCAACTATTGGTGGTCTCAGTTACGACGCTAAGTTGGGTGTATAAGAAATTGTATAAGTTTTTTGTAATTGGGTCCCTTATTTGTTGGTTTTGAAATGTTGATCCGATGCTTGAACACGAAAGAGCCACAATAAATGTTGATCGAAAATGATCAACCTACCCTGGTTAAAAATAACAGCAAAACCAACAAATGATTACGTGAGAAATCTATATATATATATATATATATATATATATATGATTTTTAATGACACCCCAAAACGTATTCTGGGGTCCACAATAGGTGCTCATTTGCCACTCCCGACCTTCGTTCTTACCATAAGGGCCACTGCAATAGCTCATTTTTCCTATGGAAATTCGCTAATAATATAGTAGTTAACCTTTAGCATAGCTATAAGGTCGCGTAAAATAACAAAATGTGCAAAATAACATCCTACATTTAGGCTATATTTATTTGTAGAAAACACTCAAAAAAAAAATTAATTCTAGTAGGAAAAATCTCAAAAAATATTTACCATTAACTGAAGAAATGGAAACAATTGTCTCTAAAGAGCGTTCTTACAAGCTGGATGATATTAAGGAACAGGACAAGGAATCACTTGCAAAGATTGAAAATTAAACTTGCATATATATATATATATGATACAACAAAACGTGTTCTGGGTACCATGATCAGTGCTCATTTGGTACTCCCAACCTTGTGTCTTACCATAAGGGCCACTGCAATAGCTCATTTTTCCTATGGAAATTCGCTAAAAATAAACCTGATAAATAATATGAAACATAATAACAAATTAAACAAATTATAATGTACAATGTTATGTAGACTATGAATAAACTAATAATTCGTCTAAAAGAACCATAACAATTTACCTACAATTTGCACGCTTCAAAATTTTGATTGATGAAAATCCACAATAATTGGAGTGGATTACGATAGAAACTGAGATTTATTTTTATTGGTATTCACCTACGGTCTTTAGTATGAATAAAAATTAAATAATTTAAAAAATGATATACAGGATGATTCAGAACTATTCGGCAATGCCTCAGTAGCTCATTATATAACTAAAAATAAGCGTAAAAGTTCATATAAACGTAGGCACGAAAACGTATTCCAGATATCCGCCATTGTTTGTTTTACAAAATAATTCATATACAGAGAACGGTATGACTGATTGAGACAAAACTTGGCATGAAGATTAACCTAACAATGATCTATCTCAAGTAAAATAACCGATTCTATCCCATAATTCGTTTCAAAATGGCGGCTGTTTGAAAATTTCAAACCTAAATTACTCAAAAACCGTACATATTAACAAAATATTTCAAGACACCTTTTCTGTAGCCCTTTTGATTCCCTATCGGGTGGTCTCGCGGTAAAAACAATCAGATTAAGGATAGTGGCTAAGTTAAATATAATAACAGCATATCATACAATATTGTTGTGTTTACTGTGTTGGTATAGGATGCCGGATTGAACAAACCAATTATGACACATTACTTAAATATTATCCTTCATCCGATTATTTTGACCGATACACCATCTGACAGCAAATTAAGTGGGCTAGAAAAATGGATCTTGAAATTTTTTGTTTAAATGTACGGTTTTTGAGTAATTTAGGTTTGAAATTTTCAAACAGCCGCCATTTTGAAAAGCATGATTTGGTAGAATCGATTATTTTTCTTAAGATAGATCATTGGTAGGTTAAACTTCATGCAAGTTTAAACTCAATCAGTCAAACCGTTCTCTCTAGATATGAATTATTATGTAAAAAAAAACGGCTGATATCTTTAAAACAAAGCATTTTCGGGGATATGTTTTATGAAGTTTTTCTTATTTTTAGCTATAGAATGTGCTACCGAGACATTGCTCCCTCTGTATTTAATGTGACCACATTTATCTCATACGTTGCATGAAAAATTGTTCTTGTCTTTCTGTATTGTTCGAATTAAACTTTAATATACAGTATACAAAATAAACCAAGAAATTAACTGTTTTATAACGATATGCTGTCAATATAACTTTCTAAATAGAGCACTCAAATAGTTGAAAGTGTAATAATACTCAACGTTAAAAGTCACAAAACAAAATCTCCAAGAAGGGACAATTTGACATATTCTGTGAACATTTAACACAGTTACTGCGTAATTTGCATATTCTAACGCAGACCCTCTGCGATTGAATACAAAGTATTTTGTAAATCGTCTCCAACAAGGTTCCACGTGAGTACGTATATATATCGATCGATCATGAATTACAGCTTTTAATTGGTTATTTCAGAATTGCGTAGTTTTTAAATTCAGGATAAATTCTTGTATCGTTTCGTTTTTCATTTCTTGACGAGTGATTACTTTTCTGACGAACCATGAAAGTTGGTTAGCATTCCTGTTTTGCTTTGGTAAGCATCCAGAATTTCTTTCCTTCATTACTGAGATGGGAGTACCAAGCATATAAGCGGACAAAGAACTTAGTGATCGAAAAAAAATCGATGTTGAGATTTTTGTGGAAACATCCGTTTTGAAACCCCCTGAGCCCAAAAAAGTGTTTTTTACAAAATGTCTGTCTGTCTATACGTATAAAAATCTAGAGAGAAAACTATTCGATCGATTTCGAACAAATTTGCACCAGAAATGTCAATTAGGCCTGTATAAAAAGGTACAGGTGTAGGTTCGTGTTAATTAGGCACGAAAAAGATTTTGAACAATTTTGTAAAAACCCCCAAAAAATCAGTTATTACTTTTTTATAAAAAAAAAAACCGCTCTAACGAATTTGATAAAACTTGGCGTATTTGTAGCCCTTAATGTACCCTACCATATGCAAAAACCGCATCTTTCTAAAAGTTCTCGTTTAGCTAATAATAATAATAACTGATTTTTAATGGGTTTTTTGCCGAAAAGGAGGTTGTTATTCAAAATTTTTCAAAACCTTTTTTCGTGCGTCTATACACGCCTAATTGACGTGTTTTGTGCAAATTCGTTCGAAATCGATAATAATATTTATTAGTCAATCTCCTACTTTAATATCACCTCTCCTGCCCCTCCTACAATAAATTATGAAGTCACAGTGAATCTGTTCAATAATTTAAATATGTTAGTGAGAAAGTATGTGTCAGTTCTTTGTACCGTTTATTTTTAATATTTTAAAATATACAAACTATTATATTACAGCAGTAATCTGAATTTGATGTGAACCCTTCTCACGGTAATTGGACCAAACGAATGATCTAATCATTAGATTTGTGACTTACCGTCTTCAATATTTCATTATCGTCGCTAAACGACGGCCGTTTCGGCTATTCAGCCATTTTCAAGTTTATTATCAGGTCTCCCTTCGTCATTTACACAAACACTTACTCATAATTAAACAAAAATTACATAATATAAATAAAAACACACTTACACGCCCGTAATGCTTAAAATAATTTCTCCAGAGCGACTATATACGACGATGTCCCGGGTTAATACACAAGTTAATCGCCTGGAAAGGATGATGGGTTATCAACATGAGTCAATACGGTGTCGTATAACGGGTTAGATTCGAAGTTAAGTTTTTCATTTAATAACTTGCTACTATGTATTTTGTAGTTCTTGCATATTTCGAACTGTTCTAGCGCGTTCATCAACTTTCCCTTTTTTCAACAACGTATTATTTCGAGAGTACCGTCTATGCTGAAGTAACCATGATCATTCTAGATAATATGTTCTTCAAATTTCGACTCAGTTTTTGTGAGGATCGTACTTTGTTTGGCCGACGGAAGGTGTTCTTTAAATCTTTTCTTAAAAGATCTTCCTGTTTGTCCTGTATACATTTTTGGACAATCGCGGCATGATAAAATTGTCCGAGCCTCAAAAACTCCTGAGCCTTAAAATTTGTCTTTTAGTTTGCTTAAAATAGTCTAAGTCTAAAATGTTGGAAAAGAATATTGTATATTACTTGTAATAGAGTCTAATGTAATTACAATTGTAATTTATTTTTATTACTTATTGATTGTCAGTTAGTTGTTACTAAAATTGTAATGAAATTGAATAGTGTTCCTATTCTTTGATGATAGTAAATGTGTAAATTTGTATTTTCCAGTTAATAAAAATATATATTTATATAAACCTACGGTTATAGAATAACTCTTTGTAACAGTGTATAAAAGGGCCTTTCAATAACTCTACAATAACCTCTGCAACAGTAAAGTAAATAAATTGTTCCTGGAATGCCTGTGCTGTTTGATAGTATTCACAGCATGTAGACATAAAATATTCATTTAAATTTCAATTTACAAATAAGCTTAGTAGCAATCTCTGAGCCAGTTTGTACATTATCCTTTTCGGAGTAATTCGTTTTTCTCCCTTCACTTCCTCTGAATCAATTATTTTCCTCTTTAATTTAAAATAAAACTATTTAAAATTTTTAATAACGTACGGTAACAACAGTAAGGTTTTAGTGAAATTCCGGTATAATAAATATACAACTGGTTTTTTACTTTCACAATTAATTTATTGAACAATGCCGACCATGGTTTCGCCAGCTACGACATTATCGAAGCTTACAAACAGCGAAAGTAGGCCAAAATACCGTTAGGTTAGGGATGGGGTAGGAAATATCTGGGCAACGGCAAATGCTTGAAGAAGTCACGAGTTACTTAAATGTAATTGTTCACTAAAAATAAAACACTTGAGTCCTTTTTTATTAATCACTTAATGTTTAACACGTCTAAGGTATCTAACTTCAGTTATTAAAATCTGTACTTTTGTCATTATTCTAAAATGTCATGAGTATTTAAATGGTTGGAAAAACTATAACCTGCATAGCACAAACGCGAACATCTGTTTAGTTTTAAAACTACAACCTGTTTGTACTACATTAGATGAATTCAAATTTTGCTACTTAATTTATACAACTCTGTGTAAGCTGCCTGAGATATTATTGTATTCGATTTCCTTCGTACACGTTTTGAAGGGTAAACTTCTATAGGCGCGCCACGTCCAAAAAATGTGTATACATGTTTATATAGGAGTGTATATAGTTTACTTGTTGCTGGGAGTGAATCGGATTTTACCGTCACGCGTTTCACCATCCATTTTGTGAAACGCTCTAATGTGAAACACTCTATTGTGAAACGATCTATTACATCTGTTTGAAAAAAGTTTTGGTCTTGCCGAGATTGGAACCAGTAGAGTCCATCAAAATAGACTAGCGCCTTAGCCGGTTAGACCACGAATGCAAAGCTAATTTGGTATATTAGAGTTGGGTATATAGGTGTAACAGATACGTCAATCTCTTAATGTTAACACAATGCATATTTCAATTGGTAATACCTCTGAAATGGTCATTGTGCTTCCTCATTTCGTAAGTTATGTTAAAAAGTTTACACTTCTACAAAAGTTCCAACCCAGCCTCAGCCTTCGGCCTCAGATGGCTGCTTCGCTTCGCTCGCAGTTGGAAAATTTGTTAAAGAATTTTTTAATCTTTGGGTCGTTTGTACATAGGTGACCGAGCATAAAATTAGCTGTTCTATTTGGTAGCTGACTCAAACTCATTAAACATTATCTCCATAAGATTAACATGGGAAATTTGAAGGATTGTGTGCCGGAGCTCCTTCTTGGGTGAATAGCGGCTAAACGGATGATTGGATCTTAAATCTGATGGAAAATCGTTAGTTTGAAATTTAATTTTCTCCAACTTTTGTGTTTAACATTTTCTATCTCTTACCGTTTTCTTACAAAACGCGATCAAAGTAGAAAAATTAAAAAATTGAAAAAATCTTTCCCGCCCAAAAGGTGCTTCCAAAATTTAAAAAATTTTAAATTCTGGCAATTTTCCCAAAAGTTTCTTTTTGAGAGCTTTAATTCAAGTATAAGGTTTACGGGGGTCCGATTACGGGAAGTGCCTAATAATTAATGTCAGTAAATCAGTGAAACCCGTCTAGCTTTAATGCCGTTGGGCTGAGGCTCCCTTCTAGGATGAATAGTGGCTAAATGGATGATTGGATTTTGAATCTGACGAAAAATCGTAAGTTTGAAATTAAATTTTCTACAACTTTTGTATTTAACATTTTTTTTTTACCTCTTACCGTTTTCTTACAAAACGCGCTCAAAGTGGAAAAATGAAAAAATTTTAAAAAATTAAAAAATTGAAAAAATCTTTCCTGCCCAAAAGGTGCTTCCAAAATTTAAAAAATGTTAAATTCTGTCAATTTTCCCAAAAGTTTGTCGTCGAGAGCTTTAATTCAAGTATAAGGTTGAGGGGGTCCGATTACGGGAAGTGCCTAGTAATTAATGTCAGTGAATCAGTGTTACCGTCTAGCTTTAATATTAATCACGCATTTAAAATTTTTTTCGTATTCAAGCAGTTAATTTTTTAAAGGTTATTTTTAGGGTTGTTTTCAATTACATTCTTTCACAAAAACCTAAATTATACCGTATGAGAGATATTATTTTCCAGTTATTATAACATTTAACCGTGTTATTTTAAATTTTTTTGTGTATTATAAAACTATACATTTCAACTTTCACCGATAATGCTGTTTGGGCAAAAGGAGTTATGTCAGGCATAATAAAATTTTCAGGAGAGGCCAATGAAAAAAAGTGGAAGTTTGACAAATTTATTTTGCTTCATAAGCACCAAATAATTTTCAATTCTATGTTTTATATAGATCACCAGAACATTATTCTATTAATCATATATTTTTCTCTTAAAAATATATTTTTTGTAAGCCTATTAATGTAATTAACTCCTTTTTACCGTGACCTAAACCCCTTTGATTTTTCACTTTATGACTTAAACCATTGAAGAAACAGCACTATAGTGTTGTTTCTTCAATGCTTAAACCTATATTGTTTGCTCTTTTATACAGGTATAACTCAGACTTAAATCTGTTGAAGCTAATAATTCAATGATTGAAAATAATGAAGTCTGACTCAAGTCAAATTTGTAATATTAAACATTACTATACAAATTTACGTCATTCTTGTTAGCGAATTTTCATAGGAAAAATGATCTATTGCAGTGGCCCTTATGGTAAGACCCTAGGTCGGGAGTAGCAAATGAGCAATGATCATGGTCCTCAGAACACGTTTTGGGTGTCATTAAAAATCATATATCTATATATATAAAAGCGAAATTCCACTGACTCACTGATGATCACTACATCTCAAAAACGACAACACATATTACCTTGAGACTTGATATAGTGGTTCCCCTTATGCTTTAGATGTGCAATAAGTCGGGATTTTAAAATATTTTGCGTTTAAGGTTATTAAAACGTAAAAAGTGTTAGAAACATAAAACAATCCAAATACCACTGACTGGCTGATGATCACTATTTCTCAAAAACTACCAAACGTGTTAACTTGAGACATAAAATAGGGGTTCCCCTTATACTCTAGATGTGCAATAAGACGGTATTTTAAAATATTTTGCGTTTAAGGCTATTAAGAAGTAAAAAGCGTTAGAAACATAGATAAAAGCCCAATGCCACTGACTCACTATTCATCACTACTTCTAAAAAACGACAAAACATATTAACTTGAGACTTAACATAGTGGTTCCTCTTATGCTTTAGATGTGCAATAAGATGGGATTTTAAAATATTTTGCATTTAAGTTTATTAAAAAGTAAAAAGCTTTAGAAAGGAGGTTCTTTAAATAAGCATATAAAAAGGCTGTCCTTCAACAGGGATTAATAAAACTAAAAGATGAATATTTTATACACTTAAGCTAAGAAAGTAGTACATAGTGTAAATAGCGTATTAACAAAGAGTATACGGGATGCCTTTGAAATTGATATTTTTTGTTATCGAGCCTAACCCGTTGCGAAGCACGGGCACCCAGCTAGTATATATATGTATATATGTGTTCGCACTCTTAGCGGCCGCATTTTAAGTCCGATTTGGTCCAAATTTTGTACACATGTTGGTTGCTTGTCGCTCGGACGAGTTCGTTAGCCAAACAAATCCAGCAACCGGAAGTACGTTTTTTGAGTGGAAGTAACTATTTTTGAGATATTTACTACGAGAATGAAATTGTTTTAAAGTTTTTTTAAATGTAGGATGTTATTCTGCACATTTTGTTTTTTACGCGACCTTATAGCTCGCCTGGTTCCCCCAAACTCGATCAAAACGTAAAATACCATAAAAGTACCCGGTTCGAAGCCAAGTGATGCCAAGTGAGGCCACTAGGAGAAAACAAATTCTACTAATATATTGCGTACACACATACAGCTGTTCAACGCCTTCGTGAGTAGACCTATTTCCCAAATTGTTGGTTGAAACCCTAAAACATAGGCATATAAACTTAATTTTGGAAATTTTCTCAACTCACGTCAGTGGTCCAGCTGCGTGGTCGAATTATTAGATATTTTATGTAGATTCAGAAAATGGCGTTAAACTTAACACAACGTGCATGCATAGTCGAGATATTTCAGTTTTACGTGTACAAGTAACGATTAAAAAAGAATATTTGTTTAGTATTTATTAATCTAAGAGCGTGAAAGTAAAATAATTGATATGCACTATATTTTCACTGGTAGCAAGTAGTTTATCACCAAAAATGTGTTTACAATTATCACAGCCTCCCTGTATTTTTTATTTTATTTTATTTTTTAGCCATATTTGGTTTCGAATAGCATTGCTACAGTAGACATTTGAGTTGTCACATAGTCACAGCATACAAATGAGAAATATATATACAGAATGCACATACAAATTAATACACATAATACACATGTAATAAAAATATAATATGGGTAATGAATATAAGACATACATATAACTATATAAACTATTTCCCATCAATCGTACATAAATAAACATACAAAATTTTATAATCTATTTAAAGCCTAAGGTGGGTAAAATAGAAAAACCCACAATAGGCTTTACAAGGAAAACCTTAAGTTTATTTTTAAAACCTTTAATGCAAGGCACTATTGCACATTCATGTTGTGCAATTTGAGGACAGAATAGCGCTCCCCGTGCTCGAATAACTTAACCGTCTCGTGGAATATCCATGTTTGTACTGATCTATACCCACATTCAGCATGCACAAAAAAAATCAGGACAATCAGTAAAGTTAAACAATTTTATTTCTTAAATGAATTTCTGCAAGATTGCCACCTTTTAAATTAGAAATTATTCTTATATTGTAGAACAAATGTTTCCAGACTCTACCGATTTCCCTCCAAAGAGCAACACCATATGTGAGGTGAGAGTACACATATGCAAAATATACTTTTTTAATTGTATCCGGACTGGAAATACGTGAAATAGTACGTAGTGCAAAACAAGCTGAATTAAGTTTATTTGAAATAAAGGTAATATGTGATTTTCAGTTTATGTTTTCGTCAATAATTACCAGTCGCAGAAATTTTACAAGTCTTTACTTGGTTCTACATTATGTTTAATTGAAATTGTGTCTTTTAATTGTTTACAACTGAACTGCCTTAACAGAGTTTTATTTTTATTAATTTTTAAACCATTTGCCGAAAACCAATTTTTTTCCATAATCAGTGATAAAGTAACCTACTTTTCTAGGTTGATATTATTCTCCCCAAACACCGTTAAAGTGGTGTCATCATCAAACAGGACCGTTTTTGCATTCCCGATATTATAAGGCAGGTCATTTATGTAGACCAAAAACAGTAAAGGACCCAATATTTATCCCTGGGGCACACCTCGAGAATTTATTTCTGAAGAAGATCAGTGCAGTCCGTAAGAGTATAAATAGACTAGTTTTTGCTTTCTACGCCTATCCCCGAATACCATAGTAATTAACCTTACGAAGGAGAACTTTATGGTCGAAACAAGCCAAAGCCTTTGAGAGGTCACCCATTTATAATCTCTAATCGGAGCTGCCTGATGGTCCACAAATAGTATTCTTAGTCTAAGTAGTATTTGTTATTCTTGTAAAAGTGTGTTTTTATAAGAATTGGAAACGTTTCATAGATATCAGTGAAACAGGGCTTTTAATAAAGGTACCTCAAAAATCTTCGGGAAGATACAGCAAGCTAAACTTTAGCTGAATCTATATTAGTTTGACCTTTCTTTATGTCTTATTTTAGAGAACTTTTATATTGAAAGTTTCACTAGCTGTTAGTAAATGTAGAGTATTGCATTCTATAGATTTTGTATTACTGAAATCGAGATTTTCTATAATAATATATATATTATATGATACTTTTATTACTGTTTCGTGTCATTGTCTTTTATTAGAGGAAAGTCGAATCATTTTCTTAAACAGTTTATATGATTTACAAATTAATTATCTTCATGTCGGTTTGTTTATGTTTTATGTATATATATACATCTGTTGAGGAGTAATACAAATTATTTTCAGTTAGCATAATTTCGTTAGGGTTGGCATTTTATTTTCACTATGGTGGTCCAAAACACATTACCAACAATTTAATTTCTAGCTCTTTTATTTAAAGCCTTAATGGAAAGTGATGGATCGACCCTCTTAATCTTGTTGACCCTTTCGGTCTAAAAAAATTACTTTTTATTTCAAAGTTTGAAAAGTAAATTCGTAAAATCATCCCCGCATTATTAATATTAAAATTACTGACGGTGAGGCCAATATAAAAAATCTTTTCAACTATCTTCTTTAAATTATAATGCACTTATAGCAACAATATGTCTGTGTGTCACTAAAACATTTTAAATACCACATATTTGTAAACAAATATAAATATCACGAATGTGTATAAAAATATTTCAAATACTTGAACTCGCACATGTTTAATATGAATCGACTCCTATAAAAGCGTATGTACGAGCGTACGTGAAGTAACATTTAATATAACAGCTGATTTCACCAATCATCTGTACATTACAGTTTGAAATTATGTTTACAACTTCAATCGTTATAATTTCTTGTGAAGTTGATTTTTTTAAACATGAGTTATAAAACTAATGTATGTTATAATATTTGCTTAGAGGTTATAAACTGTAAATAAATACAACCTTGTATCATCAAAATATTCGTTTATACAAATTTAAATAAGAAATACCTATTCGTTTAATTTAATAATATAACAGCTGATTTAACCCATCATCTGTAATACGCAAACAAAACATAAATTAGATTATACGTTGGGGTTATGTTTACAACTTCAATCAATAATATAGCTTATAGTATTAATAACTTCTAAATCTTTTGATCAATCAATATGAAATAAAAGGCGATTAAAAGATAATAGTTTTATATTTCTTTAAATATATATATAATAATATATAGAAACACAAAATCTTAACAAATATTCCTACAGTTTTATAGTCCTTAAAATTGTACAAATTTACCAAGTTAAAAAACCCCGTCTGCATAGTTAGGAAGGCCTAGATAAAGTGTGTTATTTAAATAGTATTTTGTATAAATGATGTATTTCTAATGTGTATCTAATTAATCCGCCTGTGATTTTTCACAGGAGTTTACTAGTCTACAAATAAAAGACCTCTACAAATAAAAAAAATAAATAAGAGACCTTTGTATTTCTAGCTGAAAGCAAGGACTGTGTAGTCTTCTATGAAACTTTGACTCGGCCTTTCTGAATACGACAATACAAGAGTTCTGCAATAAAATTAATTATGTTAGTTCTCTGATTTTGAGATATTTGTTCCACCTTCGCTTTTCAGTTTAAATGGGGTAGTACGACCTTTAATAAAATTCTCATTTAATATTCTGTATATATTTTAATGCAAATATTGTAATGTACCAAATTAAATTTTCTATTTGAATAAATTGCTACAGTAAAAGTTATTTGCTCAGTTCACAAATTAAATGTAAACGTTTTATGTAAGTGAAAGGAAATATACAAACATTCTGTAAAACTATTAGTTTATTATAGAGAAAGTAAAAGTATATTTTCAATTACAAAATGTCTTATTAAATATTTTTTAAATTTAATTTTCACCAAAACAAACTACTTAGAAATTAAAAATACTTAAAGATGCGTATCTTTTAAAAACACTTTGTTATCTCCAAATATATTATCTTATAAATTTATTACATTTATCTGCAATTGTATTTAGCCTTAAAATATACAGGAGCATGTAAATCATTTTGACTAATTTATTCATATCTGATGCGCATATCATGACGTCATCATAATGTCAATAAGCTACTATGTACTATCTCTAGTACGTTTTTGTGTTCCATTGTTAAGCTGGCATTACATTGTCGAATTAGGCCATTACTAGGTGATAAGCCATGCGGGCCCTGTGGCAGGTGATTGTGCGAGTAGGTCATTGAATATCACTGTTGATATAGCTGGTGCCATGATGCCTCGCTTTGTGTTTAGCCTATTTAGGTACGTTTAATAATAACATACTATGCCATCATTAAAGAGTATAAATTGAAGGTAGGTGTTTTTCAGTATAAATGTTTTTTATTTATCAATAGTTTTATGAGGTTTCTTTTAAGTGAATGTGGTCGTATCCGAAGCTGGTCGTGAATGTGGTCGTATAATTTGTATATGCTTTATATTTTTTAAACTGTTTTTGCATCGTCTGTAAGCTAAACTCACAATTAATCAACTCATATAAAAGCGAGTGAACGTCCGTACGTACGTACGTGAGTAACATATAATATGACAGCTGATTTACCCATCATTTGTAATACTTAAACAAACCCAGTATAGATTATAATTTAGGGTTTACAACTTCAATCGTTATAATTTCTTGTGAAGTTGATTTTTTTAAAATATGAACTAATGTATGCTTTTATATTTTTTATAATATTTTCTTTGATGTTATAAACTGTATATAAATACAACCTTTTACCATCAATATATTTGTTTATACAAATTTAAAGAAGAGATAACTATTTGGAAACATTCGTACATCTTCGTCTAACATATAAAAACATATTCGATTATTGATTTCTTTACTATAATATTAATAAAGTCTAAATCATTTGATCTATCAATATGAAATAAAAAGCAATTAAATATTTGTATCTTTCTTTAAATATATAATAACTTATATAAATACAAATATTTAACAATTAGGCCTACAGTTTTATAATCCTTATTATTGTACACATTTACCGAGCAAAAATCCCCGTCATCATAGTTAAGTAGGGCCTAGATAAGTATTCCTTAATGTTATTTTTAAATAGTTTGTTTTTTAAATGATTTATTTATGAAGTGCATCTAATTAATCAGCCTGTGATATTTCACCGAGGCTTACTAGTTATTAATAGTATTCTAATTATTAAAAAAAAACTAACATGGTTCGATTGTTTTGAAATAGTAACACATTTTACTATCCAAATTTTATTATTAGAACCAAAACAAATAAGTACAACACCAGTGAAGTAGTTTTACACTTTTACAAATCACTTTACTCATATAGCTTGCGTATCTACATAGTTTCTTAATTATATTTATGGATTTTTCCTACAATATCTATGATGTGGTTACTTGTATGTAATCAACGATATCTTTTTATAAGTAAATTTTAAAAGAGCAGTAAAATTGCACTTATACGAAACCTTTATCATTGTTTTGGGGAACCTTTATTAATTTCGTATTATTTTATTTTTGTGTTTTTTCATATGCCAATACCGAAATAAAAACGCTAATACAGGTCAATTTGAACATTTTTTAGAAGAAACTGTTATTCTTTGAATGCACCGAAATCATAGAATAAACATTGCCTTATTCCTTCTAAGGCTAAAAATAAAATTCCATTAATTATAACGAGTAGCCTGCTTAACAAATTTAATTCATTACTCTTTATTGTTTTTGTATATTAGTGTATAAGCATTATTCGTGAATATTTATTACCAACAAATTGATTAACGATATATCGTTACAGTTCAAAACGGTTTTTAATTGTATTTTAAATAATCCTGGGTTACCAAAATTTGTTTTACTACGTGTCACATTTTGAGAGAAATATGAAACAGTAAACGGTTAGAAACCCACCTTTTGTTTTACATGATACAAAAATAATTATTCCACTTTTCGGAACATGTACGTGATTCCACTTAAAAGTAAAACAACTGAAATAATCACTCGTTTTAAGTTGCCTGTCAGCTGATTTTCTCCGGAATGGATGACAGTGAAATGATTATAAAGCATACTATCCTATTTTCTAACAATCGGAACTTTTAAAATATGATGCTATACATTTTTAGGAGGCCAAATTTTGTTTAATCTTCACTGTCTTTAACTATTTCTTCAAATAATATAAGAAAGACACAGATTATCACTAGTCACAGATTGTATTTCTGCACTGTATTGCACTCTTTCGTAATACGTTGTAAGATGACACGTTTATATTCAGTGTAGTATTTGTTATTTATTAGTCATTTTTGAGATTAAAGAGTTAAAATAGAAAACGCAAAATATATTATTTGAAGCGTAGTAAACGGTAGCGACACATAATTATGTTGTTGCATTTAAGACAAACATTGTTTTCACTTTAAACGAAAGTTTAGATGAAAAGTATTTTTATAATAAATATGTATTTGCATATATTTAGTGTAACATTTGATCATTATTCGTATAATATAGCAATACAAAACAACAAATTAATATAAATATCAGTATAACTTTTCTTGTTGTCAATACTGATATTAATTGAGAACATTGCCACTGAAACACACTTTTATTTCCCATATTCTTATACGACGTCCGAAATTCTTTTGTCGTCTAGTCGACGTATCTAGGTTGTTTTTAGATTTTTCAAACAAAAGTGTATGTTCTCAGAAGGCTAAGTTTGCTTAGTACATTCTGAGTAAAGTTTTAAGTTATTATGATATAAATTAATTTATCTCAAGAAATTGTCAAAACTAGTGTTATACACGATCCTGATCTTAACAGAAACTTTACTCATTACGTTTTTTTAATAAAACTCATTTTTTAATAATTTAAGATTAGTTTACTTAGCTCCGTTTCGTTTTAATATTTTTTTAAATAATCAAACAGATTTTAATTTCTTAATCTATACATGTTTAGTCTCTCTATGTTTTTTCGTAAGTATTATAAAATGCTTATATATTATTTGTCAAAAGTGTTTTTTTTTTTTGTCGCTAAGCTATATCTTCCTTAATTTTTCATCAAAATTACTTATTCAAGCATCATTTTAAAGCTTACGTTATACGCTATTGACGAAAAATAGACAAACAGCTTATTCATATTTTCGTTACAAAAATTGATTAAAAAAACTTTTATATTATACTTCATTTGGTTCCTAATTAAAGACGCCATCTATTAACAATCTGTTTAACTAACATGACAGCTGTTAGTTGAATTGTTTACATTCTACATGCAAGTGTAATCTATCAGATAAATCAATCAAATAAAACGAACGTAAATAAATAAACGTAATTTACTTAATAAAATTAAATCAATGTATTAAATCAGGCAAGTAACTTGCAAAATATTCGCACGCGTCAGCTATAGTGTAGTTTAAATGTCAATAGTGGAAGTAAGTTGTTCTTGGTTAGAAAATAAGTTCGTGTTTCCCAAACGTTCGTTATAAACGGAATCTGTTTCAGACATATCGTAAGTTACAGTAATATTCTCCAGATATGTTCAGCCAATCTCACGGGTATTAACTTAAAATTGGTACAGAAGAAATAAAAACGGAATCGGAGATGCTTTTACTATTTCAAACTTAACTAGTTTTTGGAGTAAAATATTGTAATTATAACAGTCTTCGTTTTTAACTTCTTTTAATCACTAATCATTAATCGTTAATCTATATTTTAATCATATGTTAACATTTATTTATCTATATTATAGCCTACAAGGTGATCAACTCAAGATGGCCACCATTGGGATCTCGGAAACTATAAAAGTTACAACAAACTTTAAATAGGGGACCTTCCCTACTTTTTCCCTTGCATTAAAAATACAATATTAAAATTTCCTAAAACTCCGCCATTTTTCCAATATGGTGGCCAACTTATTTTTTTCGAACGTAAACCCCTATTTTTTATGTTGAATTTCAATCGCGGACTCAAATTTAAGACATTTTTATTCTTTAGTATTTTTTCTTAAACCCAACCGTTTATGAGATACAGCCTCTCAAACATTTTCTATTTTATGTGATTTTATAAAATGGGCCACCATTGGGATCTCAGAAAGTATTAATTTTACAGCAAACTTTAAATGGGGAACCTTTCCTTGTTTTATGAGAAATTAAAAAATATGTAGTTAAAATATTTCTAAATGGCCGCCATTTTCCAACATGGCGGTCAACTTTGAAATTTTTAATAGAAACTGCTACTTTTTATAACGGATTTGGATGTTACGTGCAATTTTAAGACGTTTTTATTCTTGGTGTTTTTTTGATAAACTTAACCGTTTAACCGCTAGGAGCGATGAAAGTTTCACACATTACACACAGTATTGAGTTAGCGATTTTTAACAGTAATTTAAGTACTTTTTTCTATAAAATAAAGTATAGAATAAGTATAAAATGAAACAGCTTTTTAACATTTCATTGTACAAGATATTGCACTTTGAGTTAAATTTTATTGTTTGCAAATAAATGGTATTGGAAAAATGGCGGAGTTTTTGGAAATTTTAATATTGTATTTTTAATGCAAGGGAAAAAGTAGGGAAGGTCTCCCATTTAAAGTTTGTTGTAACTTTTATAGTTTCCGAGATCCCAATGGTGGCCATCTTGAGTTGATCACCTGTATAAGCCAAATCCACTGACTCACTGATCACGATTTCTCAAAAACTACTGAACGGATTGAAACGAAATTTGGTAACTAGCTTCCTCTAGGGCCATAGGTGCTCACTAAGAAAGGTTTTTAAAAAATTCAAAATTTTAGGGGGGTTTGGGGTCAAAGTTACTAAATCACGATTTCTCTAAAACTACTAAACGGATTGGAATGCAATTTATTATGTAGCTTCCTTTAGAAACGAAGGTGCTGATAAAAAAGGGTTTAAAAAAATTTGAAATCATAGGGGGGTTTGGGGGGGTCACTGTTACTAAATCACGATTTCTCCAAAACCACTGAACGGATTTGGAACGAAATTTGGTATGTAGCTTCCTCTTGGGCCATAGCTGCTCTCTAAGAAAGGTTAAAAAAAATTCGAAATCTTAAGAAGGGTTTAAGGGGGTCAAAGTTACTAAATCACGATTACTCTAAAACTACTGAACGGATTGGAATGAAATTTAGTACGTAGCTTCCTCTAGGGCCATAGGTGCTGATAAGAAAGGGTTTCAAAAAGATTTAAATCTTAGGGGGGGCTTTGGAGGGTCAATGTTACTAAATCACGATTTCTCTAAAACTACTGAACGGATTGGAATGAAATTTATTATGTAGCTTCTTCTAGGGCCGAAGGTGCTGATAAAAAAGGGTTTACAATTTTTTTAAATCATAGGGGGGGTTTGGGGAGTCAATGTTACTAAATCACGATTTCTCCAAAACCACTGAACGAATTGGAACGAAATTTGGTATGTAGCTTTTTTTTTTCCATAGATGCTCTCTAAGAAAGGTTTAAAAAAGAAATCGAAATCTTAGGAGGGGTTTAGGGGGGGGTCAAAGTTACTAAATTACGATTTCTCTACAACTACTGAACGGATTGGAATGAAATTTAGTATGTAGCTTCCTCTAGCGCCGAAGGTGCTGATAAAAAAGGGTTTAAAAAAATTTGAAATCATAGAGGGGATTTGGAGGATCAATGTTTCTAAATCACGATTTCTCTAAAAATACTGACCGGATTGGAATGAAATTTATTATGTAGCTTCCTGTAGCGCCGAAGGTGCTGATAAAAAAGGGTTAAAAAAATTTGAAATCATAGGGGGGGGGTCAATGTTACTAAATCATGATTTCTCCAAAACCACTGAATGGATAGGAACAAAATTTGGTATGTAGCTTCCTCTTGGGCCATAGGTGCTCTCTAAGAAAGGATGTAAAAAAATTCGAAATTTTAGGGGAGGTTTAAGGGGTCAAAGTTAATAAAAAAAACACATAACGGATTGGTTGGAATGAAATTTGGTATGTAGCTTCCTCTAGGGTCCTAGGTGCTCGCAAAGAAAGGGTTTCAAAACATTAAAAATTTAAGGGGTTTTGGGCGGTCAAAGTTACTAAAAATCCCCATAAGAAATACATAGTGTAATATTGATATAATATATTTGTTGTCAATATACATTTAACTTTGATTTGTCTATCCGGTTCGGGCCAGCTAGTTTACAATATATATTTATCCTTATTGTTGTAGTGGCATTTAATTGAATACTTTAAATTATAATTACTTACTCCTTACGTAATTACTTACTTATAATTGAAACTCATACTTATGGTTAACGCTGTTAATAAGATATGGTTTAATAATGATAGGGCGCGCTTGGTACTAATGATCTGTAGTGGAATTGATTACTGTTATTTAGTGGTAGTGACGGAGACTAATTAGAGGATGTGCAGTCGGCCTAATCAAGCAAAATAAGTTAATGGGTAATGTGTGTAGTATGTGAATCCACTAACCACAAGTCGAATACTATTAATTAGTGGAGTAATATTCGTACCTAGTATAATAGTCAGCAGTTCCTCAAACCCCTCAATAGATATCTAGATCTATAAGAGTAAAATTATCTAAAAAATATAATGTCTGGAAAGATCAAATTTGGAAAATTCCTTAACATCCGAAAATATATGTTGTTTTGATAAACATATTATTTTATTTTTAAAATTCTATAATTATTTAAGTGTTACTTTCAATTTTAATAACATGGGAGTAAAAAACCACTTTGATTTTCAAATCAAGTGTTATAAGCGTATAAAAGAGTCTATGTTGCTACTGCAAATTTAAAAAAAGTAAATATTACAAATACAATACAAGCTGCAATAGATTGTGATAATTTATTTCATATTTCCCTGCTATGTTTTAGGAGTAGTTGTTTTGGTCTAATTATAACGGCGTTCAAGTGTCAGGCTGTACATAAACTTGAAACTTCATGTCAGCACGTCAGAGAAGAGTGCAACGGCGAAGCAGAAATAGAATCTGTGAACTATAATAATCTGTGGGTCAAAAACCGAAGAGAGGTGTAAACAAAATGCACCGATATGCGAATTGCAATTTGGCTCATAAATGACTTTACATTCTAATTTAAGTGAGGGCGAATGTGTAACTTTATTAAAGTTTGGATATTTGTATTTAAAGCGTTGTTGTCTGTCTAATAGTACACAAATAGTAAGTATAATCAAATAGTTTTTTAACTTCAATTTAAACACAATTTTCGTGCATTGCAGAAGCCTAAAAGCCCAACAATTTTATTTTCCTAACTTTACACCCCATCCCCAATGTTTTAAAATAATTTGAACAGTTAGACTGATGCTTTTACTTTCTCCACCCTATAGTATATGGAGAACTATTATTTTCGTCCAAATTTTCGAATTTGAATTTTTAGTGAAATTATCTGTGTTGGTGCTCCCTGAACCTTAAAAAATTGTTTAGTGGAATTATCTGTGTTGGTGCTCCCTGAACCCAAAAATATTTTTAGTGGAATTATTTGTTTTGGTACTCCCTTAACCCAAAAAAGTGTTTTTTTGGTGATGTCTGTGTGTCTGTTAGGATGTGTACAGAGCTGGAGACCATACCAACGGTCCGATTTTGGTGAAATTTGGTATGTAGGTGTAGTTCTGGAATATCTCCAGGAGTTTTTTAATTTTTTCAAATTCTCTATTTTTAAGGGATTTTATCCCCCAAAAATGGCCAAAAAACGAGAAAATCAAAATTTATCAAAAACTGCCGAAACGATTTTTATAAAATTTGGCTTGATTATTCAAGCATCATTTTAAAGCTTATGCTCCCCGCTATTGACGGCAAATAGACAAACAGCTTAAAATTCTTGTTTCCGTTACAAAAATTGATTAAAAAAACTTTTATATTATACTTCATATTGTTCCTAATGACAGGTGCCATCTATTAACAATCTGTTTAACTAACATGACAGCTGTTAGTTAGATTGTTTACAACATATGTGGAAGTATAATCTATCACACAAATTAATCAAAATAAACTAACGTGAATAAATAAACGTAATTTACTTAATTAAATCAATGTAGTAAAGCATTTAAGTAGGCCTACTCCTAACTTGTGGAGTATTCGCACGGGTCAGCTAGTATATTATTATTTTAATTAGTAATATAATATTATTTCAGAGGCATTATCAAGTGAACTATTTTAAAACAACTTGCAAAATGAAGAAGCACAATGTCCATTACAGATTTATTACCAAGTAAACTATTTTAACACAACTTACAACAAATTGCAAAATGAGGGAGCACAATGTCCATTTCAGAGGTACTCTGCTATATACACATGTTCACTATATATAGTAAAGCTTGATGGAATAGAGCGTGACGGAAAAATTCGTGAATGTAAAATCCGATTCCCCACCATCTATTTTTTTTGGACGCGGTGCGCCTATAGACAGTTTACAATTAAAAAATAGCAAATTTTTTTAAAATAATTTCTTCTCGCGGTGCAAACTTGGTTATTATTTGTAATTAATAATAGGTTTCTACAGATTTCAAGTTTTCTTGTTTTACATGTTTAAAAGTGGTTTTGAATATATCCTTATCAAAAATTAGATTTAATTCTATTAATAACAATGGTTGAAGTTGTTTAAACAATATTATAAAACTAAATCAATTGTTTATTTAGGTTGCTAGGACAGTTTTATTAATATAAATCTAGCGTAACCAAAGATATTACTCCCACGGGAATACGCTAAGCCCAATCCTTTCATGGCTTGGCAAGAAATCCCTAGGGATCTCCTGTCAGTCAAAGGCTTACCTCAAGGCCGAATTATAGCCTAGAGCCTCTAAGATACAGCCTAGACTAGAGGTTAAACCGATTTCGTTTATTACATGTAAATGTAAAGTATAATTGTTAAACTATTCAAAAATAGTTTAACAACAGATCGCGAAACAGATCGCAGTTTCGAATGGCTATGACCACAAAATAATTGACAGATTAGTGAAGAATAAAACTAAGATATGTAAACCTACCGTAAAAGAAAAAAACAAATATATCAGCACGGAATTCCATGGAATAGTAGAGAATGTCGCAGGAAGGATATTTAAAAAACAAGGTTACACGTTAGCATTCAAAACAGGAAATAATTTAGGAAATGCATTAAAACCTAGAAATAAAGAAAAATGCCCATTCAATGCAAGCGGCGTATATAAAATATCTTGTGACAATTGCCCTAAACACTATATCGGCCAAACGGGAAGATCGTTTAAAACCCGATTTAAAGAACACTTACCGAAAAGAAACCTTAACCCAATAAAATCTAAATTTGCTGAACATCTAGTAGAAACAGGCCACAATTATTCCAATATAGAGAGCAATATGCAAATATTACATAAATTCTCAAAAGGGCCAATTATGAATGTCCTAGAAGAATTCCAAATTTACAAACAATGTATTTCTGATCCATCTATTTTATTAAACGAAAAAGTCCACTTTCAATCGAATACCATCTTCGACAGTATAATTAAATTAACCCCTGCAACTAGAAGACATAACCACCCGCATAACTAGTTTTTTTTTTGTTCAGTACTGACTAAGCAATGAACCAGTGAACACGTGTGTCCATGTTACTTGACATAATTAACATTGCGATTATTTTAAATGTAGTTTTTTGTGTTTCAAAGTGTTGTTATGTGTTGTGTTGTGTGTTTTTGTGTAATTTTTAATGTGACGAGCATTTAAATCAAATGCTATAACATAAAAGTTTCGGTTTGACAATGCCTGAATGAAATAGGCGAAACGGTCGTCACCGATTAAAAAAACGATTACTGGACTGCGAGCAGCATATATAAATAAGGTATTTATTTAATTATAAGTATATTATAACCAGTCCATAAGGCAGAACAACAAAAAACAGTTATGAAATGTAATATCTTGTAACTTCCCAAAATATTTTTGTCAAAAGTTTATTTTTGATTGAATTATTGATTACACTTAAAAAACTATTTTGTTTATAAACTTTCTTTTCTTAAACTGTACAGTTTGTTTACTAAACTTTAAACAAATTCTTAGAAACCACCCTGAGTCTTAACGATTAGAGGAATCTGAAAAATACCTTAGTGCACCACTGGCTAAATCTCATGCGTAGGTTTGAGAAAACTTGTTTCACCCTATCAAACGTACTTACTTTTCTAAAGACAATTGATTCGATGCTTAGTTTTTAATCTGATTCAATTTATACCGCACTGGAGATTACGAAACACCTACTTTACACATATTCAACAAAGATAGATAATTTTTGGTTAAAGAATATGGATCTTAATTCCATGGTTTTCTTTAACTAATGTTTTGAAATATTAAGTTGTTCTAAGTTACGTGTTAATGACCAGAAATAATATTTAAATACGTATCAAGACCAGTTACACATAAGTTTAACCTCACTTTATTGAAGTAGGCCATGTCACGGCATGAAACGTTCGCAATAAAACAAACATTTAACAACTTGTAGAAGTGCACTTTGTTTACATTCAGCGTCGGGTTTTGACCTGCTGATTATTTCTGTCCATGGATTCTATTTTCTGCTTAACTATAACACTCTACATAAAATAAAATGCTCCTTGCTCTTTCATTTAGATAGTTAGAATGAACTGTCAATTATAACTGCTATGTATTAATGACAGTTGTGTAATGTCCAACCAATACAATCGTTAATTATTTCTTGAATTAAATTTAATATTGTTATTATTGATTTCATTGTACACATAATGGAAAAACTGAAGTACTTTAGTTAGGTTGATTGATTTGATACAAACTGTCAATAACAGAAACAATATTGTAACAAAGACTCGTTTGTTTAATGTCTGACTGTCAATACCCCTTGATTCTAGACACGCCTATGTATTAATACATAGACCTCCTTAAATACTTTCAAATATTATTATTAATTTATTTTTTATTTTTTGCCTTTATTCCTTTTATTTTTTGTGACTTGCAAATTATATTAATCCTTGATATTGACTTGATATCTTGTACATAAAATATAAATATTTTAACTTAACTAAATATCCCAAATTGTTTTTACACGACAAGAAGTTCTTAAATTATGTCGTCCTCGAACTTTTAATTTCTAAGTACCATTGTTCTAGAAATCGCAGCTATTCAAATTTCTAAAATAAAATAATTCTGTTATTAGTTAGATTGCAACAGCAAGATTTTATATAGGTTACTTTAACGGAAAATCTCTGATCAATTATTTTTGTCCGGCCTAAAAAAGAGTGTTAATGATTTGAAAACATAAATGGTTGTGTTATTGTGTCTCTAAGGAAGAAAGTGTCCTTCGTCGCCTCGAAAGGAAATGTTACCGTACGGTGAGCACGGCGAGGGCCTTAATTTGCAAGAAGGCGTCTAAAATACTTTCTTCTCGTGAGAAGCACATTTCGTTCCGGATAAAGTTTTAGTAAATAATTTACATGTTTCTATGGAAGAAACTTTATTAAAATAAGGACATTCATATTTACTAAAACAATCGAGGTTATGCCAAGAATACACAGACTTGTAAGTTCATTGATGCATTGTTTCAGCAGTTGTTGTATTAGCATTTAGGTGGGCGACAAAATGAACTCAATGCTTTTTATATGGACACTTTTCTGCTACCCGGGTATTGTTCTTTCTACAATAATAATAACGCAGAAAATACCTCTTTGAAGTAGTAGCTGGGAGAAAAAATATAATTTCATATTAAATTTCTTCACGACTTACCTGTTTACTATTTATTTTTAAAACCTTTGTAATTAGTAGGTATCCTCTAAAAATTCTACAGTAATGTTTTATGTTTCTCATTATTTTCAATGCCATCATACTTATATGATATCTTGGGTGTTATATTATTACAAAATTTAAAAGGTTGCTTAAAGTTTGATTTTATATATTTCTCAAACGTTATTATCTTCTCGTTACCTTATTTTTTAAAATAATTATATTTATACTCAATGTTTTGTTAGAAAGGATTTTTGATGCCTTCAACTATTAGCACAAGGGTGGAAAATACGAATAAAATACAAAAATTATAATTTACTAAAACTTGATAACAACATTATCAAATCCGTTCAAAGTTATTGAAACCTTTTAATTATTAACTAAAATTTGTTCTACAAAATGTTTGATAGGACCAACAACTTCTGCAATGTGTGATCAAACTATAGCAGTAGAACAGAGAAAGCTTTACTAATTTAGTATACCTTTATATTGGAACTCAGCCTATTTTTAGAGTTTGATTCCGTGGGAAACTGATCGACAATTTAAATAAGAAATCCTATTTGTCCATCATAGACATGTCGATTAGGATTGAGTGTATTTATTTAGAGTTTCAACATTTATGAACCATCATGTTATCATTTCCTAATCCATTTTTTAAATTTCATTATTATTTGCGTTTAAAATATTTTAACAATGTTTTGGTTAAACATTTAACTGAATAGTTCACTTAAACTAAAAATAGGTAGATTTTCAACGTATGTTTTGTAGAGTTTTATAACGCAAATTTCTTAGTTCTTAATCGGAAACATAAAAATACATGTCAGTTTTTAAGGAAGTTTAGGTGAGTACTGTGATGCAGTGAAGTAGACACGCATCAACACGATTTTGTAGAACGTAAAAATCACCGGATTATCATGATAAAATTAAAGAGTTAACTTAAGGTAAATATTTTATCATCAATACTGTTGTAGCTCGTTAAAAAAACAAATTCATGTTTACATACATTCTGTTTTTTCGTGATTATACACAATTTCGAAATGTATGAGCACACATACGCATTATACATATATATATATATATATATAGAGAGAGAGAGAGGGGGGGGGGGGGGGGGGGGGGGGAGAGAGGGGGGGGGGAGAGAGGGAGAGAGAGAGAGAGAGAGATTATAATACTTTTAAAATACAAAGTTGTCTAAAATTGTTTACAATTTAAGAAAATTGGGAGAAATCATCTTAGTTTAAATTAATTAAATGTTCGAATATGTGGAATTAATATTACGTTGTCAAATCCGTTATTGAAATAATTTAGTGCAAAATACAAATATAATTATTGTTTTTAACTATGTCGGGAATTTCAATCAAAAAACAATCAAACACAACGCTTTTATTAATACAAACATCCACACAATACATTAATATTGTATTTACATTTTTATAGAATAACAAATAAAACCCGGACATTAAATTTAATAATTCGAAAAAGAATTCAGACTTTCACAGGAAACAAGGTCGAGACTTAACTTTACAAAACGAGACGAGATTAAGACTTAATTTTCCAATACTAGACGAGACCAAGACTTAACATGCCAAAACGAGACGAGACCAAGACTTAACTTTACAAAACGAGACGAGAACAAGAATTAACTTTACAAAACGAGACGAGATCAAGAATTAACTTTATAAAACGAGACGAGACCAAGACTTAACTTTACAAAACGAGAC
>JAGFPH010000977.1:204816-222839 GCA_018207615.1 Philaenus spumarius
CGCATTCTTTATTCAATCCCATGACTCATCAAATTATATATTTATTTACTTTTTTTAATGTTTTCGATATTATAATGTGACAATCGTATTCTTTATTCAATTCCATTACTCAACAAACATACTTATTTACTTTGTTAAATGTTTTCAATATTAATATGTGTCAATCGTATTCTTGGTTCAATCCCATGACTCAACAAATTATATATTTATTTACTTTTTTAAATGTTTTCAATATTAATATGAATGTGTCAATCGTATTATTTGTTCATCATTCCCATGAGTGAACAAATTATATTTATTTATATTTTGATAATGTTTTTAATATTAATATTCTTTTTTTAGCTTAAGAACTACTTTAATTAATTAACATACCTTAATTTAAGTCAATAGTACTTCTTGTTTCTGGAGTAATGGCTGTATGTTTCGCTGCCTCAGGCCAGCCAATAACACCAACACTAGTCCATTGTGCACATATACACCACAAACATATATACATAATTCGGCCTGGCACAAATAATTGTGCAGAGACGGCACTTGTCAACTGTTAAAAATTGAACATTAACTGTATATTAACATTGACATAGCGAATTTTTCTTCCTCAAACCCATTCCTAAAAAAACAATATTTACTTACTTTTTCAAATGTTTTCAATATTAATATGTGCCATAATCTTATTGGGTCAATATTTTGCTTTCTGTGCCTCTAAAAATAAATCTTTAAATAAAACTTGTAATGTAATACTATAAAACTAAACGTTAAACAAATTGTAACAAAGCGTAAACAATTCTTTCAACATAAATTATAAAATTCTAACCTGTAAAAGTTCTTAATCGAAAGAAGCAAACAAATTTTAACCTGATACTATGACAAAAATAAATTTTAAAATTTAGTTTATACAAATTATAAACACAAGAAATAAATAAATATACTTATTCCTGAAATCTCTTATTTTACAAATTCTTATAAGCTTCGATTTAGGCTTAGGCCTATTACCTAATTTTATACCAACCGTTCGGAATTTCATCCATTAAAAATCTGTTTATTTATCAATCCCGGCCAAATGCATTATTCGGTTTTCTTCATGAATATTTCTTGAAAGCCTTTAAAATGAGGTGTGCAATAATGTGTAGGCCTATGTATTGTCCTTTTCGCGTAGTTGCAAGGATGGTTAAGGGAAAACGAAATCGGAAATTTAAAAAAAAAATAGCAATTTTATTACTGTTCTGTGATTATTTGTGAATTTTCATTCATTTTTCTAGCTCAAATCTTATCGAATTCTGCCGTGTTTAACGTTGATAGTTGCAATTATATTACTGATGACGTCGATATTATCTGAACATAATGCAGTTTATGAAAATACATCCATATACAGCCAATTTACAATGTTATTGGAATAAACGGATGCAAAATAATTGGCGAATTGATTTGCCAGATCTTGTATTGGATTCAAACGAGGAAATTATACATTTATGTAATCCCGTTTCATATATCCCTAAGATTAAATTACTAGTAGTTCTGTGAACAGTAGACCTCGCTCGTTGAAATAACAAATGTGGTTTTGAGCTTAGGTTAAAAATTGTGTGCCAGTAAGGAGTAAGCAGAAGGTTTATCCAGAGAACCATTATTTTGGAATTCCAGCGATTTTGGGGTTTTTAATTCTCATTTTTTTTTCTTTTCTTGGTCTTTAATTGCTAAAGATTTTCTTTTAGGGGACATTGTGTTTTATTTAGGTTAATAATGCGTAAGGTAGCTAAAAGTACCGCGTTATTGAGGGAAAACATAGAATTAAATATTTAGATACTTTAATAACTAAAACTGAACAATGTATTTACAGTTCCATATCATATTCCATTATTAGAAATAATGAAAACAAACAGTGTTAAAGCATCGTCTTAGTGATCTCAACACTTGTACCAACACTTCCCACGCAGTCCAACGGTCATTTTTGTATGTCCTTTATCGCCGCGAGGTTTCATTTGTTTCATCTCAATTTGTAACTCAAGTAAAGCTAAGTCAAATACTTTTATGGAATAAAAATTTACAAGAATATAGTTTAAAACTTTATTTTATTCTATACACTTTCTTATAATAATATGTCATTTTTGGGCAAAGGATATATTCCTAAATTACTATTCCAAATAGGCCTAATTTTGTTAGCAGTCTTGTAGTAAAAACATAAAAACTTGTGTTTTCAAAATAAGAAATATGAAATTGATAAATATTTTTATACAGTTCTATTTAGAACTAAATTACGAAACTTTTTACATTTATGAAAAAAATTACAAAACTTTTTACTACTTTTTATGTAGGCCTAAAGTTGAACTGTTTCCTTTCGTTACTAAACATGCTTGTTTCTTGAGCTAATAACTTTCTTAATTTTACTTCAATAATTTTTTTTACTGTCATATATGAATTCTTTGAACCTTTATCTACAAAAAAGCTATGGAACACTTTTGAATTGATTTAGAATAAACGTATATAAACATGGTTAAAATACAAAAACTTGGACGATTTTTAACAAATTCGAAGTTTGCGGCCATTTTGTGAGCTTACCGTTAGAGATACGGAAACAAATCAAGAATACAATTTTATTGAAAATCAAATTTACTACTAGCAAAATGTTATTAGTTTTTAAATTTGACTTACGGTTACGCCACAAACTGGCTTTGGAAAAAAACTTACACTGAGAGAAACGGTGCGGCAGCCATTTTTATTTTATTTATGGGGTTAAAAATGAAAAATGGAAAAACCATATATACACATCGCTCGGCTTAGGAATAAAGAATTGTGCAAAAAATCATCACAATCGGTTAAGGCGTTTGGCCGTAATCGTGAGACAGACAGACAGACACACAGACGAAATGCCGAACGGTCGAGGTAAAACGGAGACCTCGCTTCGCCCGGTCAATTATTATGCCATATGTTTCGTGAATCATTCCTATTAGACAAAAACTGTTTCTTCAAAATCTGAAATAAAGAGCAGAGTCCAGATTTTTTTTCACAGAACTACTAGTTGTTAAAAGAACGTAGTGAGATTTCACTAATAAAGCAACGAATACAGAACTTATAAAACTTATTAAACTTATGGTTAATAGCATTGAAGAAAGAACACTATAAGAAGCGAAACCCCCATGTTATCAGAGGAAACACTTTTCAACAGTCGAAAAAGGATAGCTGGGGTCGAGGCCAACAGGTACCGCCAGCAGCATCGCCACGCGGACTGTACCTTCTCTGTTGGGACTGTACCGTCGGTCGGTCGCGTCCTCGTTTGTGAAGTTACTCTAATGGGTCGGATGTTTGGAAATTTGTAATTTTTATTTGTGAAAGAGAACATTAATTAACATTTTTTTTTGTTTTATTAGTTCTAAAATTAACATTTTACTTTTTAGTTTTAGTTATAAAAATTCAGCAAACTCCGTAGCAATTTCATCTATAGTCTAATTTTTATTTATATAAAGTTAAAATTTGGAAAACCTGTTCTTTTAGTGTACTTTCAAGTTCAAGGAGTTTACCTGGTTTTAGAAGTGCATTTATATTAAATCTTTAACTTTAATTTTAGTAAATTTTGTATGCTTGGTTTCAAGAGATTTGTAATATTCTATTTGTGTGTATGTTGTTTTCCAATGTATGTATGTGTCAGGGGCGGATACAGGATTTAATTTTGGGAGGGGTCATAAGAAGTCGAAAACAATATTTCCGAAAATTTAACAACAACTGGGGCATCATAATATATATATATATAAACTCTATGAAATAGCTTTTTATTGCATTTCTAGACCATAAATATTGTCTTGAAAGAGCAAGAGTTTCTTGCAGATTAAAGAATAAAATTAACACTAATCATTAAAGAGTTAACAGGATACAGGAATGGTACTAAAATCAATAACTTCACAACAAGATCATTAAATCCACTTTGTTTAACTAAATTTAAAACAACATAACAACAAGCTTTCACGTATTGAAGTCATAGAGTTCCATACGGCGGAGGCTCCGTAAAACAATTAGCCCAGCCAATAGAGATTTTTTCTTTTTTATTGAATTTCAGTTTTAAAATGTGTTATAAAATAAAAAAAATATCAGGCAAGGAATTTTTGCGCATTTTTTATAAACAAAAATAACAATATATTTTGACTTTTGGGATTTTTTTGTTGATATTATAAAAATGTATGCATGGATCACGATATTTCCAACGGAACATTTGTAGAGAATTAAAAAACCTACAAAATGGTTTTTGAAAACCCCGATCGGACCGAGAAAAGTCAGAAAACGCTTAAAAATTACTATCCAAAAGTTCATATCTTTGTTAATTTATAATAATGTATTTATGGCAGATCTTTCGAAATATTATGGTTTCGTATGTGTATTTTATTCGGAAGATAAAATTTGTCGCAATAATAGTTTTTGCACAATTGCAGTATAAACAATTTAGACAATTATCTTGCATAATGCGGAGGAGAAGAGAACGGCAGGCTGCTGTTTCCGACATTACCACTGCCTCTCGCAAATTTACCATCGGCGTCGCTAGCAAATTTACGCGTTTTGCGCTATGTTCTGAAGCATTTTTATCATACTTTATCAACCTTAAAAAAATCAAAGAGATCAGAATTGTAGATTTTAATTTCTATTTTCAGAATCCGTTTGGTACATTTAAATCGGGCTAATTTACCTTACCCATGCTAATTGTTTACATTACGCTCGCTCATTCCCTTATGCGAACAATAAGCGTACACCTAGTTATGGAACACCCAGTATAATAATTTCGTAGTCTACTAGTGGCTTGTAGGGGCAATTGCCCCTATATATTGTAGTAATTTTATTAAGTAAATTGTTAGTCTCATGATTCACCGTACCTTAAATTATCATTAAAAATGTGTGAATATAATACGCACAATAATTCTTACATACCTGCGTAATTTATTTTGATGTCTGCTATGTTTAAAACTAAAATTTGAAAGCACTGTGCAAGCGGTTTATTATCTAAACATTTTAATGGTAAGACAACTAAGGAAACATTTTTTCAGTACTCTTTATGGATATTAACTAAATATGTAAATAAATGTATTTGGATCTATTAAAACATTTTAATGGTAAGACAACTAACGAAATTTTTTTCAATACTCTTCATGGATATTAACTAAATATGTAAATGTCTTTGAATCTATTAAAAATGAACTTAGAAAAACGCAATGATAATGTCATCTTCAAAATTTTAAACTTCTAATATTATGACAAAAAAATCTCTCTGTAAACAACATTTATTGTATACTGTCCATTTTGGTCGCTTCCTTGATCTTTACTTGGATGTATTATGATTTTAACGTCATCTGGCCGCTTTACCCGGCTGAAGGCAAAATAAAGTTGACCATGTGCAAACACTGGTCTCTTCAAATAAATACCAACTTTTGTAAAAGTTTGGCCTTGCGCTTTATTTATAGTAATAGCAAAAGCTAATCGCAATGGGAATTGAATCCTTGTAAACTTAAAGGGTATATTAGGATCTGTAGATATTAGTTTTATTTTTGGCATACAAATTATGTTCCCTTTTCCTACTCTAGTAATTACTTCTAATTTTATACTTTTTTCAGACAAACCTAACACAACCATTCGTACTCCATTAACTAATCCAGATCCAAGGTTCATATTTCTTATGAGCATCACTATTGAACCTACTTTTAAAACTAACTTGTGTGGTGGCATTCCTGATGGTGTTATTGAATTTATAAACTCGATTGGTACGTTTAATCTCTCTGTAGGGTCTTCTGAAACTACCTCATCAATACTGTAATATTCTTTGGAGTCTCCTTCGATGATGTGTAAGACTTCTTCATTTAAATTGTCACAATGTTCGTTTAAGGGACATAGTATTATTTGATTAGAGTAGTTTTTAATATTTTCTAGAGTTAATGAGTCGCCATAAACATGTTGTACAATTGTACGACCAGAGAGAACAAAATTATCAGGAATGTCGATTGCCGATGTTGCCCTATTGCTTTCTAAGGTTCCATTACCTAACCGTAAAAGCCAATCACAAAATGTAGTTTCATTTTGATTTGCACGCATGTTTTTTTTTTTCAAATGCAATATAATTACATTTTTCCAAATTTTACTTCTCTGGAGGCATTCTTCAATTATCTGTACCTTGCTAGAAAGTGGCACCACAGGTAATACTTGCCTAAAGCCACCTCCAAAAAGTACTACTTTACAACCCATTTGTACCTTAAAGAGATTATGATCCTTACTTTTCATGATATCTCTCAATAGACGATCAATGCAATCAACAGCAGTGGCTGGAACCATGGATGCTTCATCTATTATTATAACTGCAGAATCCCTCAAAGTAGTTGCTTTTTCAGAATTTACCTTAATCATTGAAACAGATGATTGCTGTACAGGTACAGGGAGACCAAACAAACGATGAAGCGTGGTTCCTCCCTCTAAAAGTAATGCCGCTATTCCAGTCCATGCACCTGTCAATGCAATCTCACCTCTTCCTCGGATTATATGTAGAAGACACGAATATACAAATGTTTTACCACTTCCACCTGGAGCCTCTAAGAAAAACAGTCTTTCTCCTGTATTACCTGATATGGCATTGAGAATTCGATCAACAGCAGTTTTTTTGTTCATAATTAAGTTTTGAGTACATTTCGGCACCTCGTACAGACTCTTCATCTACGTTATAATAAATATTCAAAAGGTTTATGTTTCGAGGTACTGGTAAATTGAGGCTGGCACAATTAAATCCGTTTTCTCTAAGAATGGTGTCTATTTCTTGCAAAGCTGCATTTTCAGCCTCATCTACATTCATTTCATGGAAGTCCTCTATGAATTTGTCTTTAAAAGAAGTCCAAAGTGACAATGGAGATATCGGCTCACAGAAACAACAAATGTATGCGAATAAATCTCGTAACTGTTTAGGCATTTTACTATTTTGTAATTCCTCTAAACAACGATGCCACTCTGCATCATCGTGAAGGAGTCCCCTTGCAACTGCAGCTTCTTTAAATAGTTATATGTAATTCCATTGTAAACTCATAGATCAGCAAATGATGTAGCCCCTTTAACATGTAGAAGTAATATACGTAAGTAAAATCTGTTTTGATCGTTTGGTGCTACGCTGTACAATCTGTCTATTACATTTGATCCACATCTTTGTCGAAGTACCCATTTCTTTGAAACAAATCTGTAGTGCTGTGGAATATCTACATATAAATATTGTCGTGCATTAGGATCTCGACTGTTTAAATCAAACCATGTTGTCAGTGTTGTATGATTTTCCGCCGAAGTTTGAAGAGCTTCCTCCTCATTTCCAGCACTGAAATAAACATTGTGATGTCCTTCTTCATGAACAGCTAAGCGAATTATTGTATGAGATTGTTCGTGCATTTTATTTGAGTGTAGTCGCCAAATACCCTCATGAGAACTAACATACCGCATATTGGCAAAGCGGATTGTTTCATCAAAGTTGAGCTTATCATTTTGTACACTATTTACAAATTCTAAGCAAGCTAAGTCATATCCTTTATATACATATTTAAATAAATATTTTACTGATCGGACACTCGAGCAAACTTCAACGTTTATGTGAGCGTTATATTTCATCAATATATACGGATTATATGGCACAACATCTCTACTGTAAACCAGGTTAACTCCCTTTTGGGCTGTGATATCATTGTTTTGCCGACGGTAAAGTGGATATCCATTGCTGTTCTCAACTGTTTCATCCAAGAACTCTTTAGAATATTTTTTTGAGCATTTTCCATCCTTCATGCAAGGTGCATTGATATTTCGCACTCCGCATGGCCCATGAATCATGTTCCGTACAACAATTGTTTACATTACGCTCGCTCATTCCCTTATGCGAACAATAAGCGTACACCTAGTTATGGAACACCCAGTATAATAATTTCGCAGTCTATGTGTACCATACTTTGCTTTGAGTTATTTTAGTTGTTGCTTACGTGATCGATTGTAAGTTTTTTTGTAATAATACGAGTATGAAGATTATTATTATTTATTTATTTATTTGTGGTTCCCCCCAGTTCAAAATAGTGACCATAAAACGAAATCTTTCAGAGCGTTTTAGCAAAACTGTCACAAGTATTGCCAGCAAAACAATACTTTTTATAAGCTTTAAATATCCCTAAAGCTGTACTGAACAATCTAATACCTTATTTGAGAACGGCTGAAATTATACGTTTGGTGTCAAAACATACTTAATTGTATTGCTATTTTACCTAAGTTTTTGCATATTTAGTTTTAAATATTTTACCCATTTTGTCCGATTTTATGAAATAAAGTGTTTATTTGTTAATTACTGTTGCATGCATATTTAACATTTACCTTGTAGGCCTATGGGATATTTTTTCAACACAACAAGCTTTTATAATATTTCACAGTAATAGATTATCAAATCAAATTCGTGAAAACCCTATGTTCAAATAATATTAATTGGAGATTTAAGATAATTTTTTATACTGTATTTGACATAATTTTTGCATTGTTACAAAAAATCATTTACAACTTAAAATGGTTTTTATATTCATTAAAAACAAATATTAAATTTATGCCACACTTTATAAACGGGTTATTAAAAACATTATCAATAATAAATCATTGTTTAACAGTACTGTAAATATAGTTGCAACGTGCGCCAAATATTGAAACATGTGCTTGCTCCCTCCACAACGAAAACTAAATTCTCTTCGTTGGGGATGATGAAAAGGAGAATTGAAAGTAGTTTGTACAAGGCAGTGCAAGAGGCAGATATATTCGCGGTCTGGTGGTGCGGCGAAATTTAAACTCTGTCTATAATGTCAGTTTCATCTCGGGCGCTGCAAAAGACTGGTGGCGCTCCGAGTGGTTTCGATGTGAACTACCACGCAAGCGTCCGCTTAAAACCCATAAGGTTTCGCTTCTTATAGTATTGTTTCTGCATTGTTAATAGTCAGCCCAGTTGGTTGCTGCCAAATCGAGCTTAGCGGGGCAACCGTTAGGCAGCGCTGAAAGGAAATTTGCGTCTGTAACTCATCAATCCTCCACGCCAGTCTGTCTCACTCACACTTGCCGATCGACGACAGTAGCGCTCTCGCTACATAGCGGCTGTCGCGCTAAGGTTCCAGATTCAAATAAAACTATGCTGAACCTTTCAAATTAACCAGTTGTTAGTTGTAAATACAAAATGACTAAAACTCACCACAATGGTTTGTGGGCATTTACGGTTTGTATTATTTAACGCTTTTAAAGTAATAAAATGACACAAACATTTTTACGAAATATGGGAAGGCTAAGCTTCAAATTGATATATTTTATTCTCAAACTAAGGGTCAGTTTCTAAACAAAAATCCTCCCATAAAATTACTTGGGAATATATTCTTTATATTTTATATTTTTCAACAAACTTAAATGGAGACAAAAACAAATTTAATATTTGTATGAAGTATCTTAATGACTGAACTTCAAATTTGTACATACGTAAAGAACCCACGTTACTAATTCTTCCAAACTAAGAGATAGTTAAAACAAAATAACTTAGAATCATTTTCGTAAATGACAGTTATTTTTTAAGTACAGTGACATTTTATATTTTTCTGTAAACCAGTACCTAGTGTAAACCTTTTAAAATGACAGTGCATTTGTACAAATTGGTTGAAATTAACGGCGTAATGGGGCGATAAAGAAATTCCTTAGCAAATTAATGTGCAGGATTCTAGTGGATATCGAGGTGTAATGAAATAGTTTCTGCCAGCTTCCTCAAGGGGATGGCACGGTTCGATGCATTTATTTGAGTGGTTTATACACGCTTAACTAATAACGTAAATAAAGGTTTTTCCGCGTCTGTATGATGAAAAAGGGCTACAAAAAAGGTGTATTGACAATTTGTATTAAAACTTACGGGTTTTTGAGTAATTTAGGTTTGAAATTTTCAAACAGCCACCATTTTCAAAATCATGATTGGATAGAATCGATTATTTTTCTTGAAATAGTTCATTGTTAGCTTAATCTTCATGCCCAGTTTGAACTCAATCAGTCTAACTGTTCTCTAGATATAGATTGTTTTAATTATTTTGTAAAAAAACATGGTGGATATCTGGAAAACGAAGCGTTTTCGGTCCTATGTTTACATTAACTTTTTTTTATTTCTATTTTTAAATATAGAATGAGCTACCGATACATTGCCGCATACTTCTGAATCACTCTTCATAATCCACAGTAGCATTATTGCATTTAGTGAAACGATTCCACTATTTATAGAACGTTCAATCTAAACCAGATGGGATGGTGTAAGAGGATGACGGAATTTGAATCATCTTTCCCTGTTCCTTCAAAATAGCTCCGATATATACACAGCCAAGGTGTATCTCTTGTTTCTAGAACAATATTAAGGAAGTAAGGAGGTAATACAATATAATATCATTCTTTTCGTTACATTAATGCCATGAGTAGCAACTAAACACGTGACAAATAATAACGTGACACGTGACTTTAGTCTTGAAACCATTGGTGTCTCATGAGTTAACAGTAGACTGCAGCAATATGGTACTTTGTTTAGTTGTAAACGTATAAAGTCATTTGCACTTTAAAACAAGTTGTATTTTTATACAATAACTATAGTCATTTAAATTTATATTTTTTGTTTCTTTGTCAGTATTTAATATTGATATTTATGAGATAATAATTAACCTTCTATAGTATTTTCAATTAATCTAAAGCAGCTACAATTTGTTCATTGAATTGAATCCCATTTGTTTTACAAACCTCATTTTTTTACTTTAACAAAAACGATTCTGTTTTAAAATAAATGGTACCAGGAACTGGCACATACTTTCTCACAAACATATTTTAATCAAAACAGATTCACTGCGACTTCATAATTTGTAGGTGGGGTAGAAGAGGTGATTTATTTAAGTAGGAGATTAACTAATAAATATTATTATTATTATCTAGAGAGAAAACTATTCGATCGATTTTGAACAAATTTGCACCAAACACGTCAATTAGACCTGTATTAGAAGCACGAAAAGAGGTTTTGATTTTTTTTCAAAAACAACCCCCTTTATGACCAAAAAACCCCAAAAATCAGTTATAATTATTATTATTAGGTAAACGAGAATTTTTAGAAAGATGCGTTTTTTTCATATGGTAGGGTACATTAAAGGCTACAAATAAGCCAATTTTTATCAGAATCGTTAAAGCCGGTTTTTTATTAAAAAATAACAGATTTTTGGGGGGTTTTGCCAAAAAGATGGTTGTTTTTCAAAAATTTTCAAAACCGTTTTTCGTGCATCTATACAGGGCTACTTGACATGCCTGGTGCAAATTTGTTTGAAATCGATAGAATAGTTTTCACTCTAGCTTTGTATACATACAGACAGACATTTTGTAAAAAAAACACTTTTTTGGACTCATGGGGTTCCAAAACGGATATTTCCACAAAAATCTCAACATCGATTTTTTTTTGTGACCGCTATACTTTCTCTGTACTATAGTATAGTGAGAAAGTAAAACTTCATTTATTCAGACTTAAATATAACGTAAAGTTATCTTATTACATTGAACGGATTAAACTCTTACAGCTGATATTTATTGGTTTTAGGGTGGTAGCTACACAATGTCAGTGGTCATTTATTTTAATCCATTATTTCCAAACTAATTTCAACGTTTAAATTCAAGTCGTGGCACATTTTGAATATTGTGCGCTTTAATAAAGCAATTTTGTTTAATTTTTAACACATTTTGTTATAATTTAGTTTGAGTATGAAAGCGTTATACAAACTTCATTTTGTTACTTTAATATAGTTTCTTCTTATTAATCATCTCTAGACATGCCATTATGAATATTATAAAGTTATCAAAACGTCTGGAGGCTCAACACAAAACTTAGGATAAAATTAAATAGTAAATATAGATCCTTTCTTTTCTTGTGTCAAATAAAAAATAAAAAGTTACATTTGATTATGAACAAATCACCTTACAATTAAACGATTGTGTATAATAAACAATGTAATAGAAAAGATGAATATAAACACATTAGAGAAAATTTAGCAAATGCTAATTGTACGAATGTGTATATCGAATCTGCAATCATTTACTGCAGCAGTGAAGATTATGTTACAGATTTTCTTTTTAAGCGGGTATTACTCCTCAAACGTAGCATAATATTTGTTTTAATACTCTAATAACTTTCTCATAATATCTAATACAATGTAAATCCTTCAACCACCTCCAGGAATCAAAACCTAAGCCTCTTAAACTGTACGACTAATGGATGACATAGACGTTTTACCAGCTGATGAATTTATTAAATTTACTCTTTCATCAATCCACCAAGTAGGCTTAATACGTTTTTAATCTTCTAAATTGGAAGTTTTATCTTAATCATTTTTTAAATAACCCTGCTTGGATATTAATACCTTTATTTTTTGGAGTGTACCACTATAATATTATTAATAAATATATATAAAAATAAACGGTACCAGATAACTGCCACATACTTTCTCCCAGTTGAAACTGTATACCTTCCCAAGAGTAGTATAGGTGGTTATTTAGAATTGCAAAAGTAGGACATACCATTGAAAATATTAGATGTATGTAACACAAATCCATATATTATTATTATTATTATCATTATTATTATCATTGCTATTAAAGCTATTCGAACGATTTCAAACAAATTTGAACCAAACGTGTCAACTAGAAATGTATAGATGCACGAAAAAAGGTTTTGAAAAATTTTGAAAAAAAAAATCCCTTTTTGGCCAAAAAACCACCCAAAAAAGTTATTATTATTATTATTATTACCTAAACGAGAATATTTAGAAACATGCGGTTTTTTGCGGTTCGTAAGGTACAATAAGGGCTACAAATAAGAAAAAATTTATCAAAATCGTTAGAGCCGTTTTTGAGAAATTTTGATTTTTCTGGTTTTTTGGCCTTTTTTGGGGGTAAAACCACTTAAAAATCAAAAATTTGAAAAAATGAAAAAACGCCTTAAGATATTCCAAAACTACACCTACACACCAAATTTCATAAAAATCGGACCGTTGGTATGGTCTCCAGCTCTGTACACATCCTAACAGACACACAGACACACGGACACACGGACAGACATTACAAAAAAAAAAAACACTTTTTTGGGTTCAGGGAGCACAAAAAAAAAATAATTCCACTAAAAATATTTTTGGGTTTAGGGATCACTTACACAGATAATTCCACTAAAACATTTTTGGGGGTTCAGGAAGCACTAAAACAGATAATTCCACTAAAAATTCAAATTCGAAAATTTGGACGAAAACAATACTTTCTCCATATACTACGTATAGGGGGGAGAAAGTAAAAATACACCTTTAGATAATTTTCGCCTTGTTATAAAGGTTGTGCTACAAGCGGAATTAAAATTTTGCTGAAATCTTTTCAAATTTCTAACAACACAATTAATTTAGAAGGAAAAATACAAAAATAATTGTCACTATTCCACTGAACTATTTATTTGCAATCAATCTTTAAGAAATTGTAAATTCTTCACTTTAGTTAGTTTTATAGTCATTTATTACTATTTAGACTTTAATTTAATACATCAAACATAGATGTAAAGTGGAAAAGTAGTAATTCCAAAGCTTGTTCTCAAAGGTTAAAGGAGTTACTAAGACAATTAATTGTTTTATTTTTTGCGAAACTTTGTTTATTACTTTCATAAATATAGTTTAAAATGGTTGTTCTAATTGCTTGTGTAAAACCGCATACACGAGCGCCTAACTTGTTACGGCACAGCTGGGTAACAACCATGCTTAGCATCATTTCTTTTTTCGACAACAACCCGAAAACCTGGTGATTCGCTACATACATAAATTCGTATCATTATTGTTGCGCAGAGATGTTACTGTCCAAATTCAACCAGGCTATTTTTGCACGTCAGATCTTAGTAGCCTTCTATTTTACAAAAGTATGCCTTACCACTAATAGACAATTAACCTACGGGCAGGAAGCTTGTTTAGGACTAAGCCTATTGGTTGTAGCTGCGTATAAATTGCTGCCCGTTTCAATCAAAATAGTTTCAAAAATCTGGAATCTTAGTAAACGCCATTTTCAAAAGAAGAACCAAAACTCTCATGAAACTAATATTAAGTTTCCATACAAGGTGTTAAGTTAATGTTATATTATTAATTAATTTGTTATTACCAATTTGAAAATAACAATAAAAATAAAATCTGTAAAACCCGGATTGGAAGTTTCTACACCATATGTTTGTTCGAAGATAATTTTGTGTTTCAAAAGCACTAACCCTTTTTATGTAGTGCAGAGTGTAGCTTTTCACTGTCAATTAATTGCGCTAAATACAAATTGTATTAAAATTAATTGTAGTGCCGTTCAAATTGTTAGTTATGCTGTTCAACTTTATTTAAACGACTACATGTCACGTTCGGTGAATAACTGATAACAAATTATATTCAAGCATTAACTCAATTATTAATATTACTCACTAGTTCATCTGCGAATAACCTAAGTTATAATATAATACAGGATTTTTATAAAATAATGAGGGGGTTTAATTAATTATTAAATAAAAAGGCAACGAGAAAAGATACAAAAAACTCTTTATTTTTTTGAACTCCTGACATTAAACAATATTTGTATACATAACTAATACATTTCAATGTGGAAACCATTTATTGCTCTACAGACATCAGATGGTCTATTTCAGTCCACACAGCATTTCCCTTGTTACAGTGGATACTGCATATGATTCTTTCTCTCAGATGGGTCAAATGTGTTTGCGAATAATCTGTTTTTGACATGCGCCCAGAAAAGAAAATCACATGGAGTCTAGTCTGGGCTTCTTGGAGGCCATGCTACAGGGCCACCTCTGCCAATCCACCTTTTTGGGAACTCAACATGTAAGGCATCTCGAACAATGGTTTTGTAATATGGAGGTGCTCCATACTTCTGAAAATAAAGACTATTTACATTTTGCATTTCGTCGAGTTGAGGAAAACAATAGTTCTCCAGCGTATCTAGGTAAAAATTCCCGTTGATAATTTTTTCATTGAAGAAAAATGGCCCAATCACTTCTTTTTTGGACAGACCACACCAAACGTTGATTTTTGGCGAATCTCTTTATTTTTTTAAAATTTAATAATTATGTTGAAATCCCCAAATCCGTACGTTGTCCCTATTAACACACCCATTGTTGTGAAACGTGGCTTCATCCGAAAAAATAACATCATTAAAAAAATTAATCGTTTTCTGCTATTTAGTTCAACATAAACGTAGCAAATTCTGGTCTTTTTGATATATCTGTTGGTTTTATTTTTTGAAGAAATTTAATTTTGTAGGCATGAAGATGGAGCATTTTATGGAAAACTTTGTGAAATGAACTTACTGGCATTCCTAATTCAAAACTACGACGAAGGAGGGATTTTTGAAGACTTCTACAAGATAGTTTTATATTTTCTACCAAACTGTTTGGTTTGAGGCTGGTGGTCTACCATTAGTACTTTGATTTTTAACTGACCCAGTGTTTATGAATTGCTCACTCCAACGCCGAATGTTATTTACATGAGGTGGAGCTTTATTAAACGTTCTTCTAACCCGCTGCACTAAAATCACAGACTTTAGTTCACTTAACAACATTACACACTTAACTTTGTCTTGATCAGAAAACGTGGTTTGTAAAGAAAACACAACCTGAAGTTTTTTTCAAAGAATAAGGTTACCAATCAACACAGCTGTTTTAACGACGAATGTAAACAAAGCTATTTGAGCTACCGAATGCTGGGGTACTAATATGAAATGTTTGATTTGTCTCATAACAGTTTTACATACAGTTAAAACCCCACCATTATTTTATGAAAACCCTGTATATAAAAGCCAAATACCACTCACTCACAGACTCACACACTCACTAATTCATCGTTATTTCTCAAAAACGACAAAAACAGAGTGTACACCTTAATGCCATGTGGTAACATTTACACATTAGTAGCTGAATACCGAGCTCATATATGTCCCTTCCTACCACTTACACTACCTCTTGTGAAATGCAGGCTGCTGCTGAAATATACCCCTTACCATATGGTGGTGTACAGTGGTGACATCGTGATTGTACAGCTGTTTAGTAAAGTCCATCTTCGTGTACTTGATCAGCTCCTTTGCACAGCCTCGTTACCAAAAATCACCCTCAGAATTTTTGGTGAATTTAAAAAAGTAACAACAGATGTTTTAAATAACGTCATTCGGTGCTAAAGAAGTACACTAGGGAAACTTTATGCCGACATTCAAAGTTCAAGGCAAGTTTACCACATGATAGGAAGTTTGTTGCCTTCATCATTCGCTTTTATAAATATATTTTGTCGGAAATTGTGAAAAAGAGACAAACTTCGAAATAATATCTTTTCTGACGTGAAACTTTGGTTGGTTGTCCAGCTCAAAAAATGATGCATGACCACAACCAGTACATACGAGATTTATTTTAAAACGATATTTGAGAGTTTTCCTGAAGGACAGGAGTTTAAAGTTATCATCCATGCTAACAGAAAACCTGCAAATGAACATAGAAGTCGTTTTAACACGCCAACAACAAGTCCGATTGTTTTAGTTATTGTGGGTCAGGAGTTTGAAAAACGATACATTATTCTCCACAGCAGAGACACTAAGTTGAAGTGGATCAGCGAAACTCGGGGAACCCTTGCTGATGATGTGAGAGCGTGAATTAAATCATCCTACCTGTGGCCAAAGATCATCCTTGCGAGTCTACATTAGGTTTCATCTCTAAGGTGATCTGGGGGCAGAGGAGTTTTCAAACTTACTTCTTCAAATCGGAGATGGTAATTTACCTGAAGAGGAAGCCATTCCATACAATATTTGCTTAAACGTCAAAGACCTAAAAGCTTTAACTGAAAATACCTAACCCGATTTGAACAAACTGCACAAAGATAATCTTAGTTGGCTTAAAGAAAGGGTTATTTTAACTCCAAAGAGCGACTCTGCAGCCAGCATTAGTGATTCTGAATTGAATCAGCTTCCTTTAGAGTTGGTGAAATATCAGCCTGTAGACTCTGTGGTTTAGTGGACGCTGTTCACTTACCTGTAGATTTCCTTCAGTCTTTAAACCCACCAGGAATTGCAACTTACAATCTCTGCCTCAAAGTTGGAGCTCCAATAATGTTGCTACGCAATCTGATCCCTCTAAAACTTTGTAACGGAACCAGGCTGCAGGTTAAAGCCTTACTTAGGAATGTGTTTGAAGCAACCATATTCACAGACTGTGGTACAGGAGAAAAATTTGTGTACCCTGAATGCGTTTGATTCCTTCTGACTACTATTTCCAGTTTAATTGAATACAGTTTCCCGTCAAGGTCTGCTTTGCTATGGCGATAAAAGTAGTAGGAGTGGGCTTAAGTAAGGGGTTACGGTGTATACCATAGGTTTCGGACTAACATTCTTACTGGAAATTTGCACACTGAACTTATGTTTTCGAAAAGGATCCATGTTTATGCAACTTGAACTTTAGTTTTCGATATTTTCCAATAGTATTATTATATAAAAATGTACGTCTACTTCCATTTTACTTCCCGTAGCGAAGCACCGGTATGCAGCTGGTATCAAATACAATTAACAATGTATAAAATAAGTAATGGGTATTTATGAATGTGTTCCAACTTAAAACACAATAAGTAGAAATCCACGAAGAATGTTCAGCTTACTATTACAAATACATTTAGGCCTAAAAGATGTTTTATATTATGCCAATATATAATTTACATCAATTAAACTTAACTCCATTACTGACACCCTAATAATGCTTTAAGATTTTTGAATGGTTGTACAATATTTTGTGAAAATCAGATTTTTCTAATCTGGTGATTATTTTTGAAACTTCTAATGGAAACCGCCTTCAATAGTGGATTTTTGAAGTGATAACTTCTATTGGCCCGTTGGGCACTTTCGACTTGGCTATGTTTTCGAAATCTCGCGTCACGCCAGATTTCTCGCGAGATCTTGCATCACGCCAGATTTCCCGC
>JAGFPH010000977.1:222849-234349 GCA_018207615.1 Philaenus spumarius
GATTTCTCGCGAGATCTTGCATCACGCCAGATTTCCCGCGAGATCTCACGTCACGCTTTTGTTTAGACACAAGTCAGATCGTGGAGAGGGAATATTATTAATACATTATTTACATTTATTAGCATAGCAATCAAATTAACACATAAGAATTAGTTAATATAATATAACAGCTGATTTCGCCCATCATCTGTAATTCTTAAACAAAACCCAGCGTAGATTATATTTTGAGGTTATGTTTACAACTTCAACCATTAAAATTTCTTGTGATGTTAATTTTCTTATATATTAGTTATACAACTAATGTAGGCTTCTATAACTATAAGTTATATGGGCTTATAAGTTATGGGCACGTTATAAGATTTGCTTTGGGGTTATAAACTGTATATAAAACTAACCTTTGATCATCAATATATTCGTTTATACAAATTTAAAGAAGGATACCTACTGTTTAACTTCGCAAACATTCGTACATCTTTGTATAACATATTTGATTATTAATTTCTTTACTGTAATATTAACAACTTCTAAATCATTTGATCTATCAATATGAAATAAAAGGTAACTAAAAGATAATATTTTTACCTTTCTTTAAGTATATAATAACGGATATAAATAAACAATTTGAACAAATAGGCCTACAGTTTTATAATCCTTATAATTGTACACATTTACCGAGTTAAAAATCCCCGTAGTCATAGAAGTTATCACTTCCAACGTGTGGTCTTAAGCACACCCAGTTAATTTTTTTTTAATCTACGTAAAATTTGCATTCTATAATATTTAGTTATAAGCTCAGTATTTTTGGATTTGTAAACTTTCAGTTTGAAAAAGATTTTGTAAATGTTTTTATCATTTTGAGGCTTTAGTTTTACTTACTTCCCATTGTTGCATCACTTAGTGGCACATAACCTAGGAAACCTAAATACCAGCAAATACTAAAAGTGATTCATCCAATTTACAGAAAACAAAAACTTCTCAAATTTACTGCAATTTTAAGTTTGAGTCAGTGATCTACTACCGAGTCCTGCCGGCAAATCAAATAATTAAATATTACAACGCTCACATATTTACAGACCATGAAAAAATTGTGTGACTTTTTCCAATTTTAAGTTAAACATATAAAAAAAAAATTAAAGACAACAAAGGAATTTCCAATAATATAAAGTTAAATTTTTGGAACATTTTACTGACAGAATAAAATTTATTTAAAAAAAATAATAATAAGACCACATATTTACAACCAACTTTCTTATATACTAACGTAAGTCTGACATTAAAATTATCTAGAACATTATCAAAATAATAAAATCCAAACTAACTTTCAAGAAGGATAATTTAGGCACTTACCCGATCAGAGCTTCAAAACCATAAACTACATATGCATGCGAATACTTCTATAAAAGTTTTTAACTGGTGCGAATCTATTTTAGAAACTTTAATCTGATTACGTCGAAAATCACCTTGCGATTAATTTAAAGAAACCCAATGTGATAAATGTTTTTCGTTTAGATACCACTAAGGTTGTAATAATAACGTAATAAACACGTTCGCTACTGAGCGTCGCATATCTGTTGTCACAAACAGTTGTGACATTCGACACAGACTAAGGCTTAAAACAGAATTCCTAAAAACTTTTACATGGGAAAGGGGGAGAAATTTTCTTGAGAATTTTGCGTCTTCACTTTCCCACGAAATAAAAGGCGGGAAAACAACCAATAATTATTGCGTGAGAAAGGGGGTAATTTTCACGAGAACTTTCCGTCTTCACGTTCCCACGTAAAAGACCATTTAGCGGAATTCACACTATACAATTTCTAGCTTTAAAAAAAGTCAAAGTTGCAGACCAAGCACCGCATACGAGCGGCAGACCTTCTTATATACTGATACCAATAAATCATGTCTTTAAAACATACTGGTACTTCAAAAAATTAGCAATTAACTAACAATATAATACCGCCGCAAATGTACGACGCCTGGTATAATTTAAATAGACTGACGTCGCATATTTGTCTGTCTGTGGATAGAAACCGGCCGCCTCTTACATGCGACGCTAGTCTATGCGTACTAAGAAATGTTACTACGGTGGTAGCAAACGTGTTAAAAAAAAGATCAAATCTCGACTCAACGAGACAAGGAAACCAGTTTATCCTGGATTGAGGTTTTGTTTTAAAAGAAAACGGGAATCTATTTATAAAATCATAAAAATTACGTTCAGATCGAAATTCGGGAACAAACAATACAATTTATTGACTTTACTTTCTTTGAGTAAGTCGTCTATCTAAGAAAATCCACTCGGTTTGGCCAAAAATATATTCTGTCATTGACAGGATGTTTGCTGGATAAATGTTTGTTGGTGATAAACAAGTTATCTAACGCGTCACACTTCCTTTGTACTTCACACCTTGAATCATAACACGGTTAGATAAAACAGTCACTAACCCTGGATTGACACGAAGTAGTAACTTTTGGAATTCCATTTGTTATAAACTGGATATCGTGGTGAGTAAAATTTATTGTATTTAACGGGATTAACTCACTATGTATGCGTTTACCAAACAGTTACAATTGAAACCTCCAAAACAGGGTGCTTAGGCACGAAATTATTTACTGGCGATCGATATACATTGTTCTTCTCGTCTTCATGATTCGAAATGGAATAAAATAAAGACATAAAGCAACAAGAAACTATAGTTTAACAAACAAATATGCTGTAACTCAATATATAGAAATATAAAGATTGTATACTTAGACTTAAAAGATATTATTAATTTTTAAAATATTTACAAATATAATACAAATAATTGCAAGTAATATTAGGCCTAATATTACAATAAATTAACAATTTGTTAAAATCTAATTAATTTTTCTTTGTAATGTTATAAATTTTATTAATCTTAACAACAAAATCATGTATTTCAAGCACTGTTTTTATTCTTATACAGGGTGTCTTGCAACCATATGAACAAACTTTATCACGTTATTCAGCATGTCAAAAGAAACAAAAAATGTAATATAACAAGTGTCCTATCTCATTCCGTTTTCGGTCTGTCTCTCTGTATGTGTTTTTTACAATATACTTAATATTTTTAGAAGTAGAAAAGATATTGAGCTCAAACTTTGTACACTTATTTGTAGCGTAACCTTTTATTACTGTACAAAAAATTAGAACAATAATTAAAATATTTTCAAAATGGCGGCCGTTTGTAATTTTTAATGTCAAATATCTCAAAAACCACTAACTTTACAAAAAAATTACAAGAGACAAAAAAGTTTAATCTTTTAATGGCAAACGCAATGTTTTTTTCATTTTGTCTGTAGCTCAAAGGACAACAGAGATATTGACCAAAAAAAGGAAAAATGTATTTCTTGGTAGTTGTCAACAAAACCCAGAATTACTATAGAAACAAAATATTTTAAAATTATTTTGAGCTAAAATAATAATGAGTACAGCAGTGGCCGCTCGACGATGTACATCGTAGGAATAAATTATTATTCGACATTTATGTTTAAATGTGTTTTTAAGCGTTTTATAAAAGTGTTGTGTGTTTGTGTTTTTTATAAAGTGTGTTTTTAGTGTTTTATGTGTGCTTGACAATGGGAATGCGTTCCCGAAACGCGTCGTATTAGGATTATTTAATCATTCTTCAGAAGTCACAAGACGGACAAATTTAACAAGGTAATATTTATTAATATATTATCTTCTATATTAAAATAATAAGTTATTTTCATAATGTTCCGAGCACTTTCTAAATATTTAGTTTCTAGAGTAATTCTGGGTATTGTTGACAACTACCAAGAAATACATTTTTCCTTTTTTTTTGTCAATATCTCTCTTGTCCTTTAAGCTACAGATAAATTAAAAAATCAATTGAGTTTGTCATTTAAAAAGTAAACTTTTTTGTCTCTTGTAATTTTTTTGTAAAGTTAGCTGTTTTTGAGATATTTGACATTAAAAATTCTAAACGGTCACCATTTTTAAAATAATTAAAATAATGTTATAATTTTTCGTGCAGTAATAAAAGGTTACGCAACGAATATGTGTACAAAGTTTGAGCTCAATATCTTTTCTACTTCCAAAAATATTAAGTATTTTGTAAAAAACACATACAGACAGACAGACCGAAAACGGAATGAGATAGGACACATGTTATATTACATTTTTTGTTTCTTTTGGCATGCTGAATAACGTGATAAAGTTTGTTCATGTGGTTGCAAGACACCCTGTATATACAAACACGTAATTTTAACTGGTATGCAAAAATCGGTAGTTCTGACCCGGCTTTCGTGTTCACAACATTGAGCGTTGTACAAATTAATTTAAATGTATACGTTGTTTGTGTTTTGCGTTTGTGTTGTACAGTTTAAATTTTGTAACAGTTATGAGTGATAATTTCAACACCTGATGATGGATTGAAACACTCATCCGAAACCGCGGTAGTGTTTTAGCGCATGGAGTTGATCACTTGACGGACATATAAAAGGTAATATTTTATTAACCTATATAGAAAAAATACTTTAACACTGTGCATTACCTCCTATTTATTTATCTATACGTATATACCCATAAATAAAATGTAATTCACAGTCTGTGATTTTAAATATAAGCATTTTTCTAAGCTCATGTGGTTATTCACCCATTAAAATAAAACTAAACAACATTTATGACTTTTTTGTCCGTTTGTCAGTCTGTATGTCTGTTTGGCTAGGCTAATCTCCGGAATGGCTGAACCGATTTTTACGAATCTCTCATTAGCATTTAGAGAACTTTTCAGAGAATATTTTAGACCACTTCCTACTTTGAAAGTTTTTAAAACTACTATAAAAAAGTTGAAAAAATAAAAAATTATAGACAAAATTAGGGATTTTGAGGACAAATGTTAGAGATATGCGTATCTATTTCGATCTATGTCTTACATTATGTATAAGTCACAGCTAACTAAACAAACAACTTCAGATCCAAGTGCCTCTGTCCTAATTACTTATCATTTCAGTAAAAATTAATATTAAAAAGTTGAAAAAAATTTAAAATTATTAATAAATTTATGGATTTTGTGGTTTGCATTGGCATCACCATATGTCACCGCAGGGGTTGGCAAGTTAAGTAAGGGGGGGGGGGCAGAGCCTCTAGTCAATATATAAAATATGGCCTAATGTTTGAAAAAAAGACAGAAATGTTAATATTAATCAAAATAAATTATAAGCATATGGTACAAATTAAGAATATAGTACATGTCTAAAATATTTACCCACTTAAAATACATATACAAGATGATTGAACATTTTTATAAAAACCCGTTTTTCATGCAACATCTTTGTATAAATTGAATAAGTAGATGCGATTAAAATATTATAAACAAATGAAGAGTACAATTTAAATCCAACCAACTCTGCATGACACATTTTTTTAATAGAAGGCTTTTTTAGATGTAAACATAGTAGTTATAACAGGTGCAATAATTGGTTTTAATTATGGTATTTGTAATTTATTGTAACAATATTAAGAACATCATAACTACAACAAGACTACAACATATTTAAATAAAAAACAAGCCTACCCACAAGGTTCACAGAAGAAAATCTAAAGTGTAATATACTATTTCCTGGTATCATAAACTTAATTACTGAAGAAACATACACAAAACACATTTTTATACAAAACAAATGGTTTATTGAGTTTTATTTCTCCTACATATTTATACCTTTAGTTTCTCGAAGTATTCTTTTGTCTTCGTCACTACAAAATAACTTATGAGTTGAAACTCTTTATACTTTCCTTCAGATATTTGGAACACATTTTAAATATAAAATAAAGATTGTGTAAGATAATGATCATTACCTTGAAAAATTAAGAAAGAAAATAATTTCTCAAACTCCTTAAAAAAAAAATAGGTATCGCTATAACCATAGATAATGAATAACAACATAGATTATGCATGCATACGACGGCAGTGTGGCGAAAAAAAGGTTGTCGGGAACATATTGCATGATCGCGCCGCGAGGTGAATGAGAAATCATTCAAGGCATTGGTGCTACACACCGCTTTCCCCCATAGATCGCGCCACTATCGTCAAATTTCCAGTGGATTAAAATAATGCATTGGATCGGAGTTCTATTACAAAATACAATGCTATTACCTTCAAATTCTTTATTCGGAAAGAAGACATATTTTCTTGGAGAGTTGGCACTTGGATACTCCTGTCTTCTTGATACTACGTCTTCGTACACGTAAAGCCCATGCTCCATTGTAAGCTGTGCTGTGTTTAATGAAATTAAGATGTTTCTGGAAGGTACTGGCCTCTTTGTTAAAAACTGGCATTTCTTCACATACCAACTTGCTGTAACGTCCACGAAAGTGAGTTCCATTCTCTTACCATGCTTTGGTTTACATCCGCTGCTACAAAAAAACATAGTTATTTCTCCGAAGTAACTAACAAACAAATTTTAACAAAACCTTATATTAACCAATTACAAAATACAACTAAAACCCTAACTAACTGAAAAACTAAAGAAATCACAAACTAAAACTAAACACTAACTGTTACATTATGCAAAATCCTACGGGAATATAGTGTACGAGTATTGAGGCTTAGACTGTCCTAAGATTCTGTGTGTCAAATGATACTTCCTTTGTGGGGAAGTATTCAAACATGTATATATTCTAGTACACTAAATGTACTAAAAGATGACATCAGAAAATATTTTTGAAATTTTGATGATAATCTTTATTTTTTCGTTTGGTCTTAAATAGTTGTATTGTTTCTTAAAATTTACAAAATTAATTTACTTAGTTACTATTATTGTTGTTTTCTGTTGTACTCGTTTTATACAGTTTAACATGAAACGTGGTTACAATAAAGAGATGTGTTATGTGGAACTTCTTTCGCAAAAAGTAAGTTTATAACAAAACAGAAACGATACTTTCAAAAGTGCTAGAAAACAGATATTACTAGTTGCAATTTTTATTTTAATATTGTTTCTAGACAAGTAATTATTTATGTTAATTACTTTTGTTTTAAGTGAAACCCTAGTTTTGCAGAATATTTTCCACAAAAAATCGGAAGTGTGTATCGCAATTAAAATGGATCTTCTTAGAGCCCTACTATTCCTTAGTTATTTCATATATATATCGTAATTGTAATCTCTACCGGTCACTAATCAACATATTTTATATCCGGACATCAGGTGGTGTAGTGCTAAAGTTAGCTGTGCCGGAGCACTTAGCAGGTGCTTATGCAGCAAATAATTGTGGGGATAACTTACAAGTCAAGCGGAGGGTTAAGGGAACCGAATGGAGAGTTTTGAGGTTCTGTGAGTACAGTTTTTACCGCTAGGTATGCAATTTCTAGAAAAAGTATATTTTTTGAGTGTACATCCCCAGTACTAATACCTTGTATAGTAATCATTGAAACCATCGCATATAATATTGAACATTTATATGTAACATCATTATTACAAAAAAATCTATACATATAAATAAAATTGAAGTATCTGTCTGTGATTCAAATTATAAGTATTTTCTAAGCTCCAATGGTTATTCACACATTACCAAAACCTAAAGACACATTTATAAATGTTTGTCAGTATGTCTGTTTGTCCGAGCTAATCTCCTTAATAGCTGAAACCGATTTTGACGAAACTTTTAATAACTTGAAGATTACTCTCAGAGAATATTTTAGACTACTTTTTATTCCAAAAACATTTAAAAAGTTAAAAATACAAATAATTGTTTAAAATTTTGAAATCAGCTGTTAATGAAAATATTACATCAAACAGCTGATTAATGTACCAACTATAAACATATTTAATTATTATTTATTATAGCGCTCCCATTGCCGTAAAATAATTAGCATAGTTTTTGTTATTTTTAAATCCAACACTTATCACTGTTTTTCAAAAAGTATATAAAAACAGTATATAAGTACTCGTGGATTCGAACGCAGTGTTGTGTCAAAATGTCAAAGCAATCGGTGAAGAACTTTCGGAGATTTTTAACAAACGAACATTTATGTTTTTATTTATATAGATAGTTTTAAACCATTCCAGCTCTTATATATTTCAATAAACAAAACACACAAAATATTGTATGATGAATTTTGGCGTCCAAAATTCAGTACTACAAAAATATACCTATTTTATGGTTCTGCTGTGATGGTTATCATTTCAAATGGATTTTTTAAAGAAATAAACGTAATTTGTTTGGAAACTATATGTAGTTTTAAAATTAATCCTTAAAATGTTTCTCAAAAACCCATTTCAATAGTTTTCTACAGTATTTTTAAATAAAGTAGTATAGTAGAGTATTCAAATTGATACTGTATCACATTGAATTTTTGTTAAAAATTCTGAGCTCTTACAATAATACTGTGATTACTTATTATCCTACTTTCACTGATCCAATAAGTATTTATAATTCTTACTACCCAGTATGGTGACTTGTCATCTACATAGTATTGTATGCCGTATTACTTTTATCATTTCAACTATCTTAGAATTTTCAAGAACAGGTTCTCCTTATCATAAAAACATCTGGTGTGCACATCACACAACTTTCCTTACCAAAATAGATGCTGTATCAATTATCAAATTTCTCGAGCGAGAGATTGATGATACCATTTTCGAGTTAATAGGAGTATCCGTTTCGAAGAAAGCGGTACTAACTTCAAAACGGTTAATCCCACGGACCTGATTTTGGTCTCAATCGATTTCTAACCTCACAAAATGTCAAATTTGATACCAAACACGGCTAGTTTAAAAAAATACATTTTTACCCCCAAAAACGCCCTTTTTGGGGGCAATTTTTGAAAAAATGGAAAAAGTTGAGTGGGGTATCGTTTTTGACATTACTTTGGACGCTGAATCGAATGAGGCCATTTTCAAGTCGATAGGAGCAGCCATTTCAGAGATAAAAACAAAATAACTTGGTTTTTGTAATAACTTTTTTCAACGAATTTTTAACGGTCTTTCGCGTACATAGGGTGTTAAGGGGGTCGGAGTAGAGTATGTTAGCAAAGTTTAATCAAAATCGTTAGAGGGAATTTGGAGTAAATACCAAAAATGTGCTAAAAACTGCTCCCACGGTAAGACACCACCTCCGATTTGCTTCAAATTTACATGGGTTTAATTGTTTACATGTTTAAAGATATCCTGTAAATTTCAGTTCGATCCGTCCAGCCGTTTGCCCTGTGCACTCCGGACACACACACACACACACAGACACACAGACACACAGACAGACCAATTGCCAAAAATGCATTTTTTGGACTCAGGGGGCCTTGAAACGTAAAGATATTATGAAAACTCGACATCGAATTTTTGGGTCGATCGCAATACTTACCTTACCTAGTATAGGGTAAGAAAAGTAAAAAGAGACTTAATACATTGTAACAAGTACTTTTTATACGTATCTCGTTTCACGGTTCACAACTCTATGCAGTTATTTACATGTATATTTCGGAAATGTGTGAGTATGTTAACGCATTTTATGTTTAAGTTTTTATTTGTAACAATGTAATAAGCATTATCTATTTATTTTTACTTTCTCCCCCACACCCGCCCTATAAGTAGTATATGGAGAAAGTATTGTTTCCGTCCAAATTTTCGAATTTGAATTTTTAGAGAAATTATCTGTTTTGGTCCTCCCTGAACCAAAAAAAGTGTTTTTTTTTTGTGATGTCTGTGTGTCCGATTTTGATGAAATTTGGTATGTAGTTGAATTTCTAGAACATCTCCAGGCGTTTTTAAAAAATTTGCAAATTTTTGATTTTTAAGAGGTTTTACCACCATAAAAATGGCCAAAAAACGAGAAAAATCTAAATTTCTCAAAAACAGCTTTAACGATTGTGATAAAATTTGGCGTATTTGTAGCCCTTAATGTACCACCTTACCATATGCAAAAAACTGCATCTTTCCAAAAATTCTCGTTTATTTATTAATAATAATAATAACTGATTTTTGGGAGTTTTTGGCAAAAAAAAGGTTGTTTTTCAAAACCTTTTATCGTGCATCTGTACAGGTTTAATTGAAATGTTTGGTGAAAATTTGTTCGAAATCGATCAAATAGTTTTAATAATAATATTTATTAGTTACGCTCCTCTAATATTTTCCATGGTATGTCCTACTTTTGCAATTCTAAATAACCACCTCCTACCCTACTCTTGGGAAGGTGTAAAGTTTCAACTGGGAGAAAGTATGTGGCAGTTATCTGGTACCGTTTATTTTCGTGTAATATCAGAATGGGATGCATACAAATATACTTGAAAACGTCTGAACAGTTGACAAATCTATCACAATACGGAACACGAGAAAGTCACGTATAATTAACCTTTCAGCCTATTATGATGTACAGCGTGCGTTAATGCATTTATATTCCAACTGTGCTATGACGAACTACACTCGTTCATTAGGGGTTTTACTTAAATACTATAGTAAAATGTAGCAAAATAATCGAAAGCCGAAGAACAGATAACTATTCATAACCTGTCATGTATAAGTCAAAAACTGTTTGCTTTACTTCCGCCCTCTTATTACAAGAATATGGGTATGCGTTACGTTCTTTAAGTAATACGTTTAAGGGTTAGTATTATATAAATATTCTGAATAATGACAACTTAGTTTTATATGCGTTATGGACATCTTTGTTTTATGGTTATTGTTATTGGTTAGTTTGTTTTATCACAAATATAACTGTGGGTGTTTTTTTTTACTTTTTTTTTTTTTTTTTTTTTTTTTTTTTTTTTGTAAAACTATCACTACTGTTAGTCTAACTCATAATTAGCAGTTTTATTCAAATATTTGTAACATAAGAAAGATTGTTTAAGTGTTTTATTCGAGTCAGGTTTTTTACCATGATATATTGTAGTGTGCAATTAAGAAAAAAACTTTTGTTGGGGATGTGGAATTATTAACCTTTACCACCTTATTTTGAAGAACCTTCCACGCCATCCATCCTGAAAAAACCTGTACGTCCGCAAGAGGACAGAAGGCACCCTGAAGGGGAGACGCATCATCTTTAGTACACCGAAAGGGTGGACTAGAAGAGAGACGCGCCACAATAATAATAACTACCTCTAACTCATACGGCCACAAAAAAAATTTACATATTTGAATAATTTTGACTTAACTATAACGAAAGAATGATTTCAAAAATATTTTTTTCTAACGTGTAAGAAAATATTTGAAGCTCTCCTGTATACAAAATGCCCCTTCTCCTTTTCAAAAACAATCAGCCAGATATATGTCTAGATACTGCTAACTTATACTAAAACCTACTTTTCTCTTCGGAGTTCAGGAAGAGACTTGCGATTGTCTCAGTCGCGTCTCGTAGTGAAATATCAAAAGTCTCTTTAAAAGTGTTGACTCGGATCTTGTGTAAATTGTGTTTTTTGGTTTTCGTTCACTATATCAGCGAGATGTAATTTTAACTTAACACGAAACTCATGTAAATATTAACAGGCTTATATTTTATAGCAAGACTTTGAAATCCTGCAACCGTAGCCGCAAC
>JAGFPH010000977.1:234359-255870 GCA_018207615.1 Philaenus spumarius
ATTATCACCCCAACATTATGTTGTTGCTTGTTTTCTTGTTTATATTTCAAACATCTGGTTAGAATGTAAACACATTTAAATACAGTTTCGCTAATATTGGCTAGTATTTAAAATGATGGTAAACTTTTCCAAACAGAGAAAGTTGTATACACAGGTAGTCGAATGCAAAGTGTAGTGGAGCAAAACAAGGTTTAATGAATTCACCCGGAGCAGTTTATTAGCTGATTGCATTTCAGAGATGGTATAGCACCATGTCGTTGCCCTATAAGTAATGTTAGGCAGAACAACATTCTCTAACGTTGTTTTTAACACAAACTTATGACTCATTTACACTAATATTTTAACGTAAATCTACTGCTTCTTAAAAAGAATTTCATAATATAGCAAAGAGAGAGCAAAAAATATTTCGTTTTACTATATTTAGTTTCAGTATCTATTTTTGGTGGGAAAATTTAAATTAACCTACGTTTTGTAGAAATTGACATCGTCTGCCTACAGGGTGAACAGAAAATCAAATACAATATGTAAATGAGATGTTTTTTCAGCCTTTTATTATTTAACTTTACAAACACTTGTTTGAAGTTCTAACAATATATAAATTAAAAACTATTGTAAAACATATGAATTTTACGTACGTGATTTAAAGTTTAAATAACAAAATTAGGACATTGCACTGGTTACAAATTTAAAAAATCAACCTGTTTAAACAAAAAACATTAAAATATCATTTAACTTATGTTTTGTTGTGTTTTTTTTTAAATAAAACTCCATTTTTTTTAACTAAAATTCTAAATCTATGAGATTTTGGAACAACTTAAGGTATTTCATCTGCTCACTACGTTAGTAGGTGAAGTCAATTTTTACTATATATATACAGTTTATTCTTTGTATCCGTTTATACGAGAACCAGAGGTAATAAGCCCATTTGATATTTTTTGTAATATGTAAACAAACCCAAAATAATAAGTTTTACTTTTAAACTGCCCTTGTAGTAAAAATAAATAGTGATTTTAGTGGGAGATTTACAGTTTGTTCTTATAGTACGCTAAAGCCTTAAAACACCATGTTTTAAAATATAGCAATCAGTAAAATATGCATATCAAAACTAAGCACTATGGCCGTATAATAAGTTTATTGCCAAATTTATTATATTGTACGTCTTTGTTACAGAGACAATGTGGTTGGTCAAAATACCCCGGCTGACAGTCCTGGTTACAGTGTTTATCCAATGTGTCCCTTGCGAAGAGTTCACGATCGGATACATAACGGGTTCTCAGAGACGTCCCGGGGACTTCGAGTACTCCCGTCCAGGACTTACGATATCCGGCGCTATGACACTCGCCGTGGAAGAACTGAACTCCGGTATACTAGCGGAGAAAGGACACTCGTTGAAGTTCATAGTGTCGGAGACGTACGGGGAAGAGACAACAAGCATCCGCCAGATAGCAGCACTGTGGACGAAGAACGTGACGGCGTATATAGGACCACAAGAGACGTGTGTGCATGAAGGCAGAATGGCAGCTGCATTTAATCTGGCAATGATCTCTTACGTAAGTAAAATGTTAAACAGTAGGCATACAGTAGTCCACTTACAGAATTTATCGTGAAAAAGATAAAACAATGTACACCCCGTAGATTGAGGTACTTTTGACAAATGTTTTGGAATAATAATAAACTTAGAATTGCTGCTTTTAATTTGAACTAATCAGGGTTGAATGTTGATTGTCATCATTCAGTAACTTTACATGAATCTAGTAGGACGAATGTTTAATCCAATATCTTATTTCGCAATGAACATTTGGAAAACATTCAATACTAAATTTCCTTCTTTGTAAAATGTATCATCAATAAATCTCTGAAGTAACATTAAAATGATTCGATCAGTTTACATCCCTTTATAGGGCAGTGGTATAATAGTTTACCACCTCAGCTGCCATGGTTTTGAGTTTTAATTACTGTGAGCTGAATATTACAATAATCCTTGTACTGTATCACTATCCAGTGGATGTGGTTCAACTACATGTACAAATCATCCAGCAAATCAAATCAACTGTTACAAGTGGTAAATTATTATACCATTGCCCATTGAGATACAAGGAAAGTGATATAGTACGACTGATTGCTGAAATTAAAACTATTATTTTTTAAACTAAAAGTAAGACATTGTTGTTTATTAACCTACCATAATATAGAAAATGTGTTTTTTGTATACAGGCCAGCAAAACATTGAAAATACTTAGTTTATAGGAATGTAATGACAATTATGACTTTACTATGACCTAAAAAAAGTATAAAAAGTCCTAAAAACACTGCTGGCAGATTTTACTTATACAATTGTTGTATTTTACAGTAAGCAAATAATATGTCCATTATTTTGTTCAGGATAAAATGCAGATTAATTTGTAGAACAATGTTTTTACACAACTATTTTGACATACATCATATAAGCAGTTTTGAGATTAGCATAACATGATTATTTTATTTAGTACAAGAATAAAATTATCCAAGCAATATTTTCTCTAGTTTTATACATTTATATGGATAAGATATTCAATGTCTATAAATAAAAATTTACATTTTTGTTTCCCCAAGGCTATAGATTAACTGCATAAAAAAACAAATGTTGCTGCAATAGCACTGTGCACAACATGCTTCGAATCGTCCCACGCTGTACAAATTTAGCTTGTACATATACTACACTTACACTTTGTAAAACATTTATGATTAATAAAATATATCCATTATAAAATTCAGTTTTGTCGTTATAACAGTGAAGGACCACAGCAGACTAAGGAAATCGAGTATGTCGCTGTTGTCCTAAACGGGCAGTGGTATAGGCTAATAATTTACCACTCTACTTTTCATATACAAAGTATGAAACTAAACAAAAGAATATTTTTCGGGGTATCAGTAAGCGGAAGCCTATAAAATCTTTAAAGAAAAAATTGCACGCAACTAGTCTTTGTATGTATTTTACATTAATTCGACTAAAAGTTGTTGAAATATCGTATTTCAAAATTATCTAACCAATTCAACTTTGGTAATTTTAGATCGCAATAAACAACTACAATAGTTGAGCAACAGAAGTACGTGTTGCTCTAAAATTCCTAGTTGTTTACAACTGGTATTTTAAGACTGGTTGGTTGGATTGAGTACGTCGAATTAGTAGTGAAAGCTTCCATGATTCCTTACATGTGTCAGATCCAAACAATTGGTTGCTTGCGGTGGACGCACTTTAACGAAAATTATATTTTTTTAGTTTTTATTTCAGTTTACTTATATTTTATAAATGTTGGTTTTATTTTCAACAATGATATTAATGGCAATAGCATCAATATTAGTTATATGCTTCTGACATTGTATGTTTGTTTTGTAGTTTTGTACAGATTATGAGGCAACGGACAAACATAACTTCCCAACATTTGCCCGAACTAGGCCGCCGGATACTCAAATTTCGAAATCAGTAGCGTCTGTGCTTCTGGCCTTTAACTGGACCCAGGTTAGTTTATCAGTGTTGTTTTTGCTGTTATTTATATCTGCAAATTTTGTAATAATGTATTATCGTCTGTTCTTTTTAATGTCCGAAATCCTTTCGGGAATAAACAAAGATATGTACCAAATTTCATCACAATAGAGTTGCCAGTCTTTATCATTGTTAGGTACTTAATTTTTATAACCCGGAAAAATATGGTTTCATCGACCAATTATCTCTGACAAAGCAACTAATTTGTAAACAAATCACACCATCAAATTGTTGTACTTTAAAAGTTTTCAGTTGGCATTCTATTATAAATTTAATTAATTTACTAAAACTATTAACTTTACTGCAAACACCGATTTAAAACAAAATAATAGAGCTAGATGTGGATAAAACTAAAATAAATAATAAGCAACAGAGCTATTAAAAATAATAATTGTCTTAAATAATAATCCTGTTGTTCTCCCAGCTTTCTCATTTACTACTGTAATAACGATAACTTAAAATAAAAAGAAAATGTGACGTAAAAATATTGTGAATAAAAAAATTTAATAAGATTTTTGAATTTAAAATTTAATTTTAAACTTTTACTTTACAATTTGTACTTGAAAGTTCCAATTTAGAGATGTATTTAAATCAGTTCATTCGTTGCTTTGGCATTATTACCATCATAGACCATAGACAATAATTGTGTCTAAACTATTACAAACAAAAGACGTTCAAACTTGACAACGTGTTTATTTTTCCGTCACAGTCTAATTGACAACATATTTTTGTTGCTTTATTGAAAATACTGTAATTTCTTTTAGATTTCAGCAATAGTCGCGTACGAGGTAAATTCGTGTAATTTAAGCACTGTCTACCCATTTGTTTTGTACTGGGATAATATTTAATGATTATTTATCGTAAAGGAAAATGTTTGTAACTACAATTATTCTTTCATAAAAAAGTAACTGTGTCAAACGGTCGGTAGTGAATTTGCACAACTTGCCGCCACTTTATGTTAGGCTTATCATGCTTGTAGTATAATCCTCTTTATATTTTACTTAACTTGAACACTTTTGAACATAACTTCGCAATAAAATTACTGCCTACTGCAAAGTTTATTTGTGCTTTTGAGTTATATTTTAAATTATTTCCCTAAACAAATATATAAATTAATTAAGCAACATTAACTATAGATTTTAAACAATTTAGCTTTTTTTATTAATCCGAATATTTAATTTATATAACCAGATGTTGCTTTTTGTATTTATAACTTATATTACGCAAGAGACATATTTTAAATATAGCCTATGTAGCACTATGAAGAAATGTTTACATTTATTTGGTCAAATAATACTTCCACTAAGAGTCCAAAATAAAAATGTCAGTTCTAAAATGTTTCAGTTCAAGAAACCAAATATCACTAAAATCCATTATTTAACGTCCTCTAAAACGTTTTTATACTCAAGGGGAGGATACCCTGTCCGCCCTATTGAATCTGATTCCCATAAAAATTTGGTTTCATTTTGAAGTACTCTCATATGCAGATGTTGATTGCTGAATACATTTTCAAAAACCGTTTTATTGTTTTCGTAAACGTATGATATAATTAGTAAACTTTATAAATTTTTTACTCAGATGGAAAAAGAGATATTGCAAGTTGCAAGAAACCTTAGCAATCACCACCCACAATCTATTTTACTTTAAGAAAAAAAATACATCTTTCGTTTTTTGACGAAAGATAGCTAGCCGCACAACTATCTAACGTTTTAAGAAGACCGGAATTACACTGCTTTTCAAAAACATATTTTTGTGTGACTTCTGCCGGAAATGACATCTGAAATTTAAAGTTCTGATCTTCGAATTCTAATGGAATTGGAAGGCTACAATTATTCTTCATAATACCTTCTACGTTCTTTGAGACGGGACCTTAATTTTTGATAAGATTAACCTCATAACTTTTTAAAGATGAAGTAATATTATCCTACCATATGTTTGTTGAATTGCACAATTCATCTCATATAAGTGAATTTTTAAACAAGACAAATTTGTCTAAAAGAGCACTAAACCTCAACCCAACAAACCCTGTAACTTCACGATTTCGATTGTTCAAATCATCTACTACAATATCTAGGAAGGACATCTTGGCAGAGACTCTGGGTCTTGGCAGGCCGAAAGTGAGGTTGTTGGTTAGTCTATTGTCTGGCCACTATTCTCTAAAGAAGCACCCCAGGGGGAAACACATCTGAAGGGATAGAGAACAACCAATTATGTCGAAGGTGTGGCGAGAAGGAGGCAAACTTCTTTCCATGTTCTATATCAATGTGGTGCCCTAGCTTTACTGAGGCAAAACTATCTAGGACAAGGTTACCCTGATAAAAGCTACTTAAGGAACTGTAGCTTGCAAAAAGGACTGGTTTGATGTGAAGTGTCGCCTGGACACGGGGCACAGAGGTTCTCATGGTTTAGGTGCGGGTGTTCACTGGTAGCATACAACCCTTCGCAAATAATAATACAATTCTAAAGCTGGGTTAAATGATTTAACTTACAACGAATGTGGAAGCTCAGAATTCGGCATGAGAGACTTTCACACAATTCTGCTCTCTCTGTAAAGTATTGATCATATATCTTACGATTTATTGTATTTTGCTCCTTTAATGAAGTTTTTATTAGTGAGTCTTTTATAATGATTGACTTAGTATTTGGGAGTTTAAACTGTAAAATAAATCAGTAGTTTGTATTCTCATAATGTAAACTGCAGTAATACAGAAAGATCACGTAAATAATCGTAGAAACAAAATAAATTTAAATGCCTATATCCACATACGTTTGTGTTAACATTTATCTGAAAATATTGGACACTAGAGGGCTCCGCCCCCTGCTCGCTTCGCTCGCCATATCGAATCAAATGCAAACAGGTTATTTTGTATAAATTGGCCTTACCATTAAATTCTAATAATACGTCTTATTTATTTTAATTAGAATGTAACTTAGTGGTTCCTTATTTTTAAATTCCTTAATTTATTAAGGTTTTATTCTCTAGCTTTAAGGGTCTTCTGTACCTTGCGTAAAACAGCAAAAACATGAACTTCATACTAACGTGTTTCGGACGCCGTTTTTCGACCTAAAAAGTTGTGAAAAATCTCAAATTGTTCTTAAAGGCTATGGGCTTTTGTCTTATATCTCATAATTGAAAGAAATCAACGGCAATTCCTTTAAATCAACAGTGTAACTGAGTAAAAATTGATTATTTTTAATGCATTTTTTTGGGAGTTTTAAGCAATAATTTCCGTATTTTAAGCTAACAGGTAAAAAACATAAAGCCTTATTTATAACTTAAAGTAGTTTCCCAGATTATTAATTTATAAATAGAATCCGAAACTCGTTATTACGAATGCATATTTTAATGATTTTGCGGCTTGAGTCAGGCCTTTTTTATTAAAACCATACTGTACACTCGGGAGTTTTCTTCAAGGTAATGAAGAGCCTTAAGAAAAGTATAACAATCAATATTTTTACTACATTTTTCATCCCTTAGCAGCACGAGACAAAATGTCAATCTATGATATTTTTTTATGTATATTGTAAGAAATAAATGTAAAAATTTTCAGTTTAATAACTTTAAGGAAAATATAATAATAAATGTTTATTATTTTAGGGGTTATTATCACATTTTCACTCCTAACAGCACGCGAAAAAATGCAAATCTAGTTTACTTTTTTTATGTACCTCTTAAGAAATAAATGTAAAAAATGTCAGGTCTCTAGCTTGTACCAATCTTACAAAACGATTAAATAGGGAATCGGAAGCAATACTGGGCCACATAGATTGGTCATGTTCAAAACTTACCTTAAAATTTAAAATATCACCAAACGTAGGAATGTTTCAGCTTATTACTCACAATACACAAGATACCTAGAGGTTAACTCAATAAACCATAGAAATAGATATAAATTTTGGTTTTATTAACCAAAGTGTAAAAAAAATTTATATGCCCTTAATACAAGAAAATGAAATTATTTATATGCCCTTAATACAAGAAAAACTTCAGATTTTAAAGAATACATATATATTTTATTAAGTTGAATTTAAAAGCCCTCCCCAAAAATAAAAATCAAAACCCTCCCTTTTAATAATAATTACAGAATTTATACAGAAGATTAACAAGTTACAAAGTTTTAACATGCAATACCATGGATTTGTTTAAGAATAAATATATATGTCGTTGGCCAACTCTAAAGCTAATTATAAATAATTGAATAAATAAACAAAATTAATTATGAGACGTCTCTCTATATATAAAAAAAAAGGTATATAATTTCTAATATGCAGCCCTTAGGGCTAAGTTCCAAAATGTGCTGGCTTGCTCCTCCCAATTATTAAATACAAACATATCCTATATAGTATTCATACACAAAATTACTTTTTCAAAATACAGCCTGTTTAATATCTAACACAAAAATCAACTGCAGATCATTCATATTTTAAATTAATCTCTGTCTGTAACTAAAACACTGTAGATATAAGAATTTTTATTGTATTTAAAGTCCTGTTGGAAAGTAGGCCTTTTCAGTAAGGCGTAGCTGTGGTGTAGCTTATGGCATTGTATGGTTAAATATTCCCTGAAGTTGAACCAGTGTAACTGCATAACACAAATAACAATTCCTTTTTAGAAAACTTGCAGCTAATTTAAATAAGCATAAAACAGATAGTTATTTTGAGTTAGCTGTTTTTAAAATTTGTAGCACAAGGTGACAAATTGCTACTTAAAGATTGTAATAGTTAATACAACATGTATCATGTTGCATAAGAATGTTTCTACATGTTAACCAAACCACATGGCAACATAAAATGTTCTCGTTTAGTTACATAATATCTATATCAGTAATATTATGCCTATAGCTCATTAAAAGTTTTCAATATTCTGGTTATACTGCAGAAAACTACACAGTTACAGTTAATTAATACAGAACAGTTTAGGCTAGTTTTGTTTGAAATATGTTAAGACTTTAGTAATACACAACATAGTATCAGCTTTAAAGTTTTTGTAGGCTGTAAGATTTGCATTTTAAAATTAGGCTGTAGTAAAAATGAAATACATAGTTTTCTCTATTAAATCGAACAAAATGAGTTTGAAAAGTTATTCATAAGCCAACGGTTGAACTAACCTTATTAAATTTTACAAGTAAATATTTCATGACTAACAAAAGTAAGGCTAAAACATTCCACATACCTGGTATTGACAAAATAAAGGCTTATAACAAAGGCATGTTAATTAGCCTTGCGCATAACTCGCGACAAAAAACTTAAGGAATTAATCCACGACAATAATTTAACTATATCAGCGACATGACAAGGTGGACTTTCCTGTAGTGGAAGCAATGGCGGACTCTATTCTCGAATGTTCTACAGAAGCAAGGTTAACGGTCTATAGAAAGAGTCAGCTGTTCGGTAAATCTTGATAAGGAATCCGCTTAATAGCGACCTATGCCCAAAGTAGATACTGTACGGAGGTGGCGTCTGGCGGAGAAAAGGGAAACTATTTGGAAGTTAGTGAAGGTAGGCAGAAGTTGTAACTAGTCGATAAGGATAATTACAGAATGTGAAGTCGGAGACGTAAGGAAAGCCTATGCTACTCATGGTTAGTGTAGATTTTTATTAGTAAAACTATTTTTTTCAATCGGTTCAGTAGTTCCAGAGATTACCCTCTACGTACAAACAAATAAACAAACAAATCTTACCTCTGTATAATAATATCCACAAAGCTAAGATGGTAAATAATGTTAAATGTTCAAATCAAATTATTTCATATATTTTATAACAGCAGTTATAGTAAAGGTTAAAAGTACCAGGTAGACTCAGGTTGCTATGGTAAAAAATTTAAATACATGTGATGATTCATCAGTATTTTAACCTAAGATTTTTTTTTGTGACGAAATTTACAAATATTGAAATAAAAAAGGTTACTTAGGCCTATGTTACTGGGATAGTGTAGCTTTTAATTAGTAAAACTATTTTTTCATTCCATTCAGTAGTTCCAGAGATTACCCCCTACATTTAAAAAACAAAAAAACAAAACAGAATTACCTCTTTATAATATTAGTATAGATAATCCAACAAGTGTCAGAAAACTTATAGATAAAAACAGATTGAACTATTTACTAAATCTAAAAAAAAAAACAACAATAAAACAATACTTTTAAACTATGGAAAATGTCATATAACGTTGATTTATTTTAAAATTAAAATTAGCATATATAGCCGTTTTATTAAATTACTACCTTTCGTTTGAGAATGGTAACGCGCTATGACCGAAGTAGGAATTGTAATCTTTGCACATTGCATTAGTTTATTCTTTCGAAAAACAATTGTACATATAATATCTGACTCTGTAGGGTAATTAACTATTTAAAAATAACGTGCTAAAATGTATTTGAATATACCTTGTGGGGAGAAACATCTGGAGTCTACTGTAACTTTTTATAGACGTATTATCTTTATAGCTCTATTTATAGACAGACATGCTTAAACTAACATAACCTATAAAAATCAAAGACTCTTATGTTTATAGCCCACGGTTTATTGGATTGTTTGCTATTAAATTGTATTGAATGAAAATTATACCATCAATTCTAGTACTAGTTGCAATTGGAGCAGCATTTTAAATGTAATGGTTATAAATATTAAAATTACAGGTGGACGAAAACCCCAAAATTGTGAACATAAGAAGTAACTAATTTAAAAGTAATTATTATTTTCATCAATCAATGTTCTTGAATTTGAGTCTGAAAACTCATCGACGCCCAATCACACCAATCGAGCACAAACGCATAAGTCAAATGAATACGTCACTTTTTTTTATCAACCACAAAACCTTTAATTAAAGAAAGATAATTTGTAAAACAATTTACTGATATGATTTGGGAATGTATTTTTTTTCTTAAGATAATAGTGGAATTATGTAATGATTTTGACAATGATAAATTTTTCACAATCATAATATATCAACTAAATATTAATATTTTCTGACCTGTATTAACAATAATTCTTCACTACACTAAACATTGAAGTCAGAAAATTTGTGAAAATGGGGATGTACTATTTCATTATTATGTACTTTATTTTCGGAGACGACCTATACAGATGTCAATTTTCAAGGCTTAACAAATGTCATGTGAAGCGAGAAGGCCTCAGCCTGAGGTGGTATAGTCCAAAGACTAATAGCCTAGTCTCTGAAAACTATATACATGATAATAACGTTTGTGACGGTGGAAGTCTATTTTTCAATTTGTGCTATTTTATTAGATTTTTTTTAATATCACTCTGCTTTTATATAGGTAGGCTACTAATTTAAATTAAATGAACTAAATTTCAGGATGTTTCAAAACATCATGACTAACAGGACAGTAATGACCAAAAATAAGGATTTATTTGTATTAACTATAATTAGGTAAACAATAATTTGTCAAACATTAACATAAAACATCCCCTCAAAAAATAAGAAATATTGAATTACCACTCCTTAAATAGTATCATAAGAATAAGGAAACTTTATGATATTGGAAATACATACGTCAAAAGTATTCGGATTAATTATTATTTTTTCAGTTTGAAAATGGTACCATACAAAAATATTTTACACAAATTTTTCAAATAACTTATTATTGAAAAACACATTTAACCCATTAGACACCAAAAATTTTAATAAAATTTAAAAGGTCACTAATTAATTGATCTCCAAATCGATCTGTAGGCACTACTTTTGGCTAGAAGCTAAGAAGTGGAATATGACTCTCACAGAGGCCACAATATTTTCAGGTCATCACGACCTATCCAGAGTGTGCAATAAATAACATTCGAGTAAATGCATTGAGAGCAGTTAACCTTGAGAAGGCAGGGCTATCTATACGTTAATTAATAAGACGGTTGAGCAGTTCAGTTTTTACTAATGACGGTCTTATTTTTTATATTCAACACCTGCTTACAGCTGATTATTTTCCAGAAAACTCCGATGTATAATTATTACATCAAAAAGTGTTCCTGATTATATGTTATCCTGTTCTCAAGTAGTTTAGCTAAAATTCATGTGTTTCATCTTGTTTATAAATAAATTTCTTTAAAAATAATTATTATTTGCCGTTACTGTCGTCTGCGAAATGAAGTTTAGATGTTCCCGCAAATTATAACAGAGTTTATTTTAAAATTTTATTTTATTTTAGTAAAACCACAGATATGGAACGGTTTCGTCCTGGCAATGCAAAGATATAAAACTTGTTAAATTTGATCTTGATAAATACATGTGTTATAATGAAAACAAAATACCGTTATTTGTAAGAATAGATAAAAATAATAATAAACAAGAGACAATTTTAGCGTTTAATTTAAAAAAGAAAAGGTATAAATACTGTTAAGTTCCTCTATTTTCTAGACCAGCAAAAATAACTTTCAAAACGTAGATGTAATAAATTTAATAGCTATTAATCAACCTAATAGTGTTCCATTAAATCAAGTACTCTTTGCAAAGAATGTCAGACTGTTAGTTTAAAGAAATTAATTGAAAGTCATTCTACTGAAAATGTTTTAAACGAAAACGATTGATTACATTCGCAGCGATTGTTTCTATGCTTTCAAGAAAACGCAACAAAGCTTTAAGACAGGTTCAACGGTGGTCGGTTTTCTAAACGGCTTTAGTCCATTCGCTCACATAGAATACTAATATCTATGTGAATGTAACTGACGTATTAATTTATTGAGCCTGAAGGTTACGGCTGTGATTTAAACGTGAAAGCCCGCTTTAATTAAGGGTCTTCTATACCTTGCGTAAAACAGCAAAAATATGCACTTCGTATTACCGTGTTTCGGACGCCGTTTTTCAACCTAAAAAGTTGTGAAACATCTTAAATTGTTCTTAAAGACTTTGTGCTTTTGTCTTATACCTCATAATTGAAAGAAATTGTCGGCAACTCCTTTTAATCAACAGTTTAAATGAGTAAAAATCGATAATTTTTAACGCATTTTTTGGGAGTTTTAAGCAATCATTTCCATATTTTAAGGTAACACGTAAAAAATATAAAGCCTTCTTTATAACTTAAAGTAATTTCCCAGATTATTAATTTATAAATAGAATCCTAAACACGGTATTACGAATGCATGTTTCAACGATTTTGCGGCTTGAGTCAGGCCTTTTGCATTGAAATCATACTGTACACTCGGGAGTTTTCTTCAAGGTAAAGAAGAGCCTTAAGACTAATGAATATTGCAGAGGGAATTTGCAGTTTAGATAATGTATATAATGCTCACATAGCTTCAACAATATATTACAATTTGCAATGTAGTACTGTATGAGTTGTTCTAAGTTTGGACTATTGTAGATTTAGGTACACGCTTTAATAAAATTCACTTTTTACTTTCTCCACCCTATACGTAGTAGTATATGGAGAAAGTATTGTTTTCGTCCAAAATTTTCGAATTTGAATTTTTAGTGGAATTATCTGTTTTGGTGCTCCCTGAACCCCAAAAAAATATTTAGTGGAATTATCTGTGTTGGTGCTCCCTGAATCCAAAAATATTTTTGTGGAATTATCTGTTTTGGTGCTCCCTGAACCCCCAAAAAATGTTTAGTGGAATTATCTGTGTTGGTGCTCCCTGAACCCAAAAATATTTTTAGTGGAACTATTTGTTTTGGTGCTCCCTGAACCCAAAAAAAGTGTTTTTTTTTGTGATGTCTGTCCGTGTGTCTGTAAGGATGTGTACAGAGCTGGAGACCAACAGTCCGATTTTGATGAAATTTGGTATGTAGGTGTAGTTCTGGAATATTTCCAGGCATTTTTTGCATTTTTTCAAATTTTAGATTTTTAAGGGGTTTTACCCCCCAAAAATGGCAAAAAAACGAGAAAAATCTAAATTTTTCAAAAACGGCTCTATCGATTGATAAAATTTGGCTTATTTTTAGCCCTTAACGTACCCTACCATATGCAAAAAACTGCATCTTTCTAAAAATTATCCTTTAGGTAATAATAATAATAATTATAACTGATTTTTGGGGGTTTTGGCACAAAAAGGGGGTTGTTTTTTCTAAATTTTTCAAAAACTTTTTTCGTGCATCTATACAGACCTAATTGACATGTTTGGTGCATATTTGTTTGAAATCGATCGAAAAGTTTAAATAATAATATAATATGGATGTGTGTTACATGCATCTAATATTTTCCATTGTAACATTTTCCTACTTTTGCAATTCTAAATAACCACCTCCTATACTACTCTTGGGAAGGTATAAAGTTTCAACTGGCAGAAAGTATGTGGTAGTAATCTGGTACCGTTTATTCAATAAATTATGGTATCAGTATTATAAGATCTTTTGACTTTAGGCATGCCTTCTGAATTTAACCTTGTTACATTTCTGGCTATTAATATTGATTTTATATAATTATCAATCTCATTTTTGAAATGACTTAAATTTTAAATGAAATGTTAACAAAATATATAAATAGAGCGCATTGAAGATATTTTGAAGGTAATAATTGTAGAAGTGCCACAATTTTTTAAACGATATTAATTTGAAATACGTTTAACATCTCCAAATTAGAGAAGCACAATTATTATTAAAGACTTTATCAATAAATACTTTCGTCTTCAGGAATACAAATAAAATAATAGATGTGCATGACATATAAAATCTAGTCTAGCCTATATATATATTTGTCTACTAAAAGAACTCTTCAAACACCACGTCATGACCGCAGCTTGTTCTGCTCGTGATATAATTGAACGTAGCCAATAGAAACAATTACACTCACTTATCAACAGGTACTACAGTATTACTGTTTCGATACTGTTGCATTATGCAATAAGCGTATGCACATATTTTAGTAAATTAATTAAATGTGCTTTGGTCGATTTATATTATTTGAAATTGAACAAAAAACTATGGGTATTTTATTAGTTAAAATACTGTAAAATAAGTTAATCAGCAAAGACCTATGTTTATATTATAGTTTAAAGTAGAACTTTAATTTAATTACTCTTCGTCCGTAATTTGAGTATCAAAGATTCGCTCGTTGAATTAAGTTAAACATTAGGTTAATATACGTTATGTTTAAAATAACTTTTGATAAGATGTCTTATATTCGACCTTCATCCAACACGGATCTCCAGAGGGAGCAGCCAAATTTCTGGCAAGTACAATATTAAAAAAGCCGATTGGGAACTGTTTAAGTCACATACTACAGGCTGCAAAGCTACTCAAATCGAAGATATAGAAAATATTATAATCACTTCAGCTAAAAAGAGTATTCCAAGGACAAAATCAAATTTTCATGAGAAGCCGTCAAACATTTGGTGGACAGACGAAATATCCAAATTGCGAGTGGAGAGACAGAAGGCGAGGAGGAAATGGAAGAAGCATCGCACGCCAGCATATAGAACAGAATATAATCGGGCGTCAGCTAAATGTAAAAGAGCTGTGAAAGAAGCCAAACGTAGCTCTTGGCGCAATTTTGTTAATGAAATAAATTCAAACACCCCGTGCTCAGCAGTTTGGAAACGTTTCAAGGCTATCCAAGGAAAAAGCACAGAGAAGATTTTTCTAATCCAAACGACCACTGGGAGACGAGTTACTGATGAAAGAGAGATTGCGGACGTTTTTAACTCATCGTATATCGAAAAATCTGGGAACAGCGAAATTTGGCCGACTCATCTGACGGACAAAGATGCATTTCTTGCTAATCTGCAATTGCTGACTGCACAGGATGACATGTGCAATGATCGCTTTACTATGGTCGAGCTTAAGAGTGCTATAGACCAACTTAAAACGTCAACTCCAGGCGATGATAATATACACAATTTAATGCTGCAAAACTGCTCGGAAGAATTGGAACATCAACTTTTGTCAAGTTTGAACACAATTTGGACTGAGGGGGATATACCAGACAAATGGAAGCTGGCAGTAATTATCCCACTTTTGAAGCCCGGTAAGCTTTCCGAAATCACCGCCTCTTACAGACCTATAGCACTAACCTCTTGTACTGGAAAACTTTTGGAGAGACTGGTCAACAACCGGTTAACGTGGCGATTGGAAACACATCAGCTTCTGGCACACCAACAGTTCGGCTTTAGGCCCAGAAGAAGCACTATCGACGCTCTCCTTTCCTTCACAGAAAGCATTTACACAGGTTTTTCGAAGCAAGAATGCACTGCTGCAGTGTTGGTGGATTTTGAGGCGGCCTTCGACAGAGTTCCGAGAATGTCCATTATTGAACAGTGCATCACACTGGGTCTGCGAGGAAATATGTTGAAGTAAATTGTGGACTTTCTTCAATTCAGAACTATTAGGACCAAAATTAATACATCCTACTCTTATGAGGGTGCTGTTTTAAATGGGATTCCCCAAGGATCAGTCATCAGTCCCACGCTCTTCAACATCGCCTTAAGTAACCTGAACACCGTGCTTCCACCCTTTGTCAATATGGCTATTTTCGCTGACGATGTAACGATATGGACAACAACTCGAGAGCCAGCTGTAGCGACAGATGGGATACAAGCAGCACTGGAAAACATCCTTGAATGGTGTGCAAACTGGGGTCTGACGATATCCACATCCAAGACGGAATCCTGCTTTTTCTCCAGAAGGTACACACACAAGAACTACAAGCCTAATATTGTTGTAAACGGTCGTGAGATTCCTTACAATGAGAACCCTAGTTTATTGGGAATCAAGTTGGATCCAAAACTTCTCTGGAACGCGCACATTGGTAATGTCGTAGAAAAATGCACGAACAGGATAAATGCACTCAAAGTGATTTCCAGTAGAGAGTGGGGCGCTGATACTTACATACTAAGGCAATTCTACATATCCTTCTTGAGATCAAAGATGACGTACGCGTGCGAGGTATGGGGCGGTGCAGCTGATACTCACATTAAGAAACTTCAGCTTATACAAAATTGCGCTCTTAGAATTTGTCTGGGTTGCCCAAAGACCACAAGTTGCCAAGCAATGGAAATTGAGCTGGCTGTTGAACCTCTTGATTTTTACATTCACATGATGATGAGCAACAAGCATTTTCAAATGATGGCGTACCCAGATATAATCGGCTTTGACTTCGATAGAGGCAACAATGTTCGTCAGTCCCTTTTCAACTGCAGAAATAAACCAAGACCGGAGATGGCTGAACTTAAGCCCGAACCTATACCTATAGTTATTACGCAACCAACTTGGTCACTGCCGGAAATAAAAGCTGAATTGGATATCCCAGGCTCACTTACCAAGCGCGACTTACCGATACTACTTAAATGCGCAGCATTGGAACTTATCAACGAGAAATACAGTGATCATTTGAAAATTTACACAGACGGTTCTGTCGATAAAATAAATGATCGAGGTGGAGGAGCGTTCTGCTGTCCACAATTGGGAGAGTCTTACCTGTTTCCTTGCGATGCGTCTTCTAGCATGAATGCCGAACTTTTAGCTTTAAACGCCGCCCTACAGTTCTGCACGACGATCGTGGAAAACAAAATATGCATTCTCACAGATTCCAGATCAGCTTTGCAGACCCTTCGAAACCCCAGGTCCAACCACTACAGCTTCAGAACATCGGAAATCTACGACATCCTAACCCAACTCAAAAACAAAAGCATCACGCTACAGTGGGTACCTAGTCATTGTGGAGTTACGGGTAACGAGGTGGCAGACGCTCTAGCTGACCAGGCATGCAGCATGCGCCCAATTGAGGAACGACGTTACTCTCTGCAGCACTGTAAGCGGACTGCTGATTGGTCTCTCAATGCGGAATGGCGACAGAGATGGCAGAATTGCACGTCCGGCCGTGTCTACTTCGAAATTCAGAGACAACCAAATGACCCCAAAATCTTCAAGTCGGTTCCGAGAGCAATCACAACATTTGTGGCTAGGGCTCGGACGGGGCATATTATTACGAACAATTACCTCCACAGATTTGGTTTGACTGACAGTGCATTATGTGGAACATGCCAGAGAGAGGATGAGACTTTGGAGCACATACTCATCCACTGCACCTACCACATGGAAGAAAGACAAACCCTAAAAGAAAATGTCGGTGAAGAGCCCATGCTCAGAAAGATCCTCACAGAAACTCAGCATTGGGCCTTAGCTGCAAACGTATACCGGAGACATCGAGCCATCGAGGTGAACAGCCTTGGACACTTGAACTAAGAAGTAAGTAAGTAAGTGATAAGATGTCTTAAATACCGGCTCGGGAATATTGGCTTCATGATCGAATAAATCTGAGACATGGACAAATCTGGTTTACTGACGGATAAAAAACAGACAATGGTACAAGAGCAGGGATGTACCTGCATAGCCAATGTCACTGGAGCTCTATTCTTAGGCCTTCCAAACAGAGATGTATGCAGTACTTGCATGTGTAAAAAAAATACTTGGTTCAGGAAACATGAGCACAGATTTTATGATATTTTTTGATTGTCAGGCGGCTATAAGGGCCATTATGGCCTCAAAAACAATGACAAAATTTGTTTGGGAATGCCAGTCACTACTGAATCGGTTGTCGAGTATTATACAAGTAATACTAGTTTGGGTCCCAGGATATAAAATGTAAAAGGTAATAAAATAACGCATTATCTCGCAATAATTGGAACTATAACTCCACCAGTTGACCAGCGGACTCGGTGCCGATGGTAGGCAAATCAAGAGTTTATCAGTAAGAAAGGGTAAGAAAATATACTGAATCAGAAAACAGTTACACAGAAGGAGAGATATGATGAGAACACTGCTGGGTCGTTGGTCAGCCTACTGACAGGACGCAACTCTCTGATAGACACCTCCTCCTGATGGAATTAGAGAACAACGCATTTTGCAGAAGGTGTAGAGAGAAGGAGGAAACTTCTTTCATGTTCCTTGTGAATATGCTGTTCTCGATTTACTAAAGCAGAAATATCCTTTGGAAGGTACCCAAAGCCTTCTTTGGTTTGCGAAAAGAGAAGGTTTGATGTTAGCTGCCGCCTGGACTTGGGGCACAGAGGACCTCATGACTGAGATGCGGTGTTTCCCGGTTGCAGGTAACACAACTCTTTGCAATTAATAATAATACAATACCTTTCTATCTAAACAATGCATACTGATACAGGTTAAGCCCAATCTATCATTAAATAACAGGATGGGCTGGGTTTGAATTATGTTATAATACCTTGTATTATCCAATCGTTTAGACTCCTTTTATTTTGTTTTATTCCATAGTATTCAGTCAGTATATTTATAATAATTTAACTTTCATATATTTTTAAATTTTGTAGATTTAAATGTGTTAAGCTCTTTTTTTATGGGTTTCTACGTTCATTTGAAATTCCCTCTGTTTATTCTCACGAATTTATATTGTGTGTTTTTGACAAGTTTAATATTTAATGCAAACATTATTTAACTGGAAGCTATCACACAATCTTGTATTTTCATAACTTGAAACATCTTCTATTTCATTTTCTTCATGAAAATCCCACTCCCAATCGAAGAGACATAACAACAACTTCGATGTAAATCTAAAAAACCCTTTATTTCGTAAACGAAAATGAAAATGTCATCGTGTCTTAAAAACACATCACCCTGTCGATTTCAGGACTTGTTGCACTCGATTTAGAATTGTTCAAAGTAGATCTAATTAGTACGCTTAACTCTGGTACCATGGGTTAAAATTGCAAACAAAATAGGTAGATTGATTTTAAAATTCTTTAGTATTGAACATCTTATAATAAATATTTTAGCCTTGCGAAAAGTCAGGTCTTTAACTATTGTAGTACTAAAGTGGTGATTCGCTTTTATTTATATAAGATCTTATAGGTTCTATGATCTTTATATTAAACTTTTTTGCTGTAACCCATTATTTCCTTATATGGAAAGTATTTTCACTGGTTTTTGAAAAGTAGTGCTTCTTGTGAAATTCAAAAGCAATTACATTTACAAATAAATGTTCACCATTGAAGTGATATGCTACTGCAAAAAGCTTTCTTAAGTAAAAAAAAAAAAAAAAAATTTACACGATCTATATCTTTACAAATATATTCTATAAGATTATAGTGCAGGTCAAGTGTAATTGAGATAGTATTGGTGATTGTTTAGGTGAATGTAAAATATTAATTCAAACTAAACTATGACCACACCCACATTAAGTAATTAGACTGTGTATTAATGTACTTGTAATTAGACTAATTTAATTGTACCTAATATGCAACATTATGCAGGTTTTCAAAAACACGCAAGTGTAGTTATATAAGGTATCTGGGCTAGTAGCTTAACACTTATCCTGTTATGCAACAACTATACGCCTTCATAATGTATAACGTTAAATGTAATGCTTTCCTAGATAAACTGCCATTGCGTCTGAACTACATAGGAAGGAAAATCAGTAGGTAAAATTACAGTACGTAGAACGATAGAATGTTTGACATGTCTTTGTCATTCATTAGCATAATAGAAACAACATTGCAAGTGGGTTAAAATTTAGTTTGAATATTATGATTACACTAAATTCAATGCACATATACATTGTTACTTTCAAGTAAAATTATATTTACCCAACACGCCGCTACAAACCAGGGAACCATACGAATATCGGAGCAACACGCCGTTACTAACCAGGGAAAGATATTAATATCTGCTCAACACGCCGTTACTTACCAAAGAACGATATTAATATCTGCTCAACACGCCATTATGAACCAGGGAACCATATGAATATTGGCTCAACACACCGTTACTAACCAGGGAACGATATTAATATCTGCTCAACACGCCGTTACTTACAGATTCCTCACGCCGGCAATGAACCCCGAGAGGGGAAGTAAGGCCCGGTCCCCACGCTGTGTTTGTTGTGTCCAACGTCACCAGTACAACCTCAATAAAACAAAATAGACCTCTTTTCTTCACTGTACAACCTAGTTTGTCACTGTAATGTAACGGAAAATAAAAGTGATAAACACATTTTTCTTAGTGAGCAGGACGTGTAAAAAGTAGTTGTTTTATTTATAAATATATACAAGTGTCACAAAAAACCCTTATCGTGCTATAATACAGGATCGGATTCTATGCATTATAATAAATTAAAATATTCAGAAACATTTTACGAATTCGGGTTAGTTTATTTTAGTTTTTTATACTGGAAATATGTGAACCAAGGGTTGACAAATCTTTTGCGCATGTGTTAAAAATTATGAGGAGAATGCGTTCTTGGAATCGACAAATAAAGAGAGCAGAAATGCAGGAAGTATTTCCTGAGATACCCTTACATCATCCTATTTACTTTTCCCACACGAATTTCGTATGTGTATTAACTAACTTTCACCAACCTGGCGACTAACAATACAATGTTAAAAGAATACAAAACCTAAAACTAACTTTAACCTAACTAAACTTTAAATAATACAGTATGATTAAAACTAGATAGTATTTTGGTATCATTGGATCTGCGGAACAGCCAGGATCGCAACAAATCAATGTCAAACAAGCACAAAATGTATTCATTACAGGAATTACCTTCCTCCTGACTAAACAAAAGGTCGTACAGAAAATTGTTTTAAATAAAAAAGTTAATTCCACTAATTATCAACAACTTTCTCGGAAAAAGTTTTCTTTTTGCCTAAAAATACAAAAATTTCTCGCTTTAAACATTTTTGTTGTCATCACTTTTATTTTATAAAAAACTTAGTAAAATTTTGCATCACAGTTATAACATTTTATAATTTTGTATGAAACAAAACCTTACTTATTTATAGATATTCGTCATAGTTTTCTCTAAAATGTGAAATACTTTTTTATAAAAAGGTTGTAAGCAAGTACGTAAAGTTATAAGAATGTGAGCGCTGTCTATTCCCTCAGTTAAATGTTATTTATTTGTGGACCTATTTTTTTGTGGAATTGGTTGTACCGCCAAGGCAGGTTTAAGGAGAAGTAGACTGTAGAAGGGATGACTCGCCCATTAGGCCAAGTTCACTCCTAGTTTGCTCAAACTGTACCAATGAACGATATTAATATTTGCTCAACACGCCGTTACGAACCAGGGAACCATA
>JAGFPH010000977.1:271120-282396 GCA_018207615.1 Philaenus spumarius
ACTTTGATTGTCCATTACTTTGACATGAAGTAAGATAATAAGCTCTAGTTTGGGCCATTGTGTTTCTCTTTTAATAAGCTTTTCAATGGTATATTACATTACCAACCTTTATATTTGATATTTCTAACCCTCCTTGTCTCCCTAAGCCCCCCAAAATCATAAAGGTTCAGATATGTCAAACAATGTGTCCTGCTATGCAACACAAAATATACACAAAGTTTTGTTAACTTATTTTCAATAACAAAAATAATAAAGGGACTTTATAAACACTTTGTATATAAAACGCTACAACAAATCTAGAATTTAAACCATTGAAGTTATATGCACACATTCACTGGACAAACGTAATGCAATTATATATACTGCAAGTTGCAATTAAATATTTAATATTAGTTGCCTCTTTAGAAAGTAATAATCGTAGTATAACCTTTGCCAGGTTAATGTAGTACCAACAAAAATTTTCTCGTAAAAGGGGTTTTGTTTTAAAATCAGAGAGAGATTGTGTAATATCCCTTTGAATGTCCAATTTGTATTGTACTATAGGCTATCAAATATTCTATAAGTCCACACCTACCATTTCCTTTTAAAATTACTTTCCTGCAAAGAATCTATGGACAAATATATTTAATACTGTAAACAACTATACTTATGCAGGAACAGATGTAGGCAAAGTATACAGTATTTATAACTCTCTTTGTAGCTGAATCCACTCGTCTCAAAGTAAAGTATGTGTAATAAATCTAAAAGCAACTGACTAGATTAATTGCACAAGAGTATGACGTTACAAACACACGTATGTTTAATGTGTTTCTTGTTTGTGTGGTGATATACGAGTGTGAATAAAAATAACACAAACTCATAAAAACAACAAGCAATTGAACTACGATGAAAATATCATTTTCTACTTATGTTGGAAAGAGATGACTTTTATTTTTTACAATTAGTGTTGCGACTTATTTAAAATAGCAACATTTCAATCTTAAACAATTATTGATTTCTTTAAACAAAAGCCAAAAATGCTTTGAATATATTTCAATATTAATACAAGTCGTATATAGTATCAGGTGATATGTGTTACATATTTGTAGATTTGTATTAAATTCAACATTATTTGTTGACAATGCTAGTATGTATTTATAGTTTGATAGTTGTCGGATATTTCCACTCTGAAATACCAATTTAGAAAAGCGTCACTCAACTTTATTTCATGTTTACAATTTTTTATAAGCAGCTTATTTATTCCAGTCTACTTGATTCTTGGACACCATTACGAACACCTTGGACTTATGGTGGCATTAGAAGAATTGAATCTTTTAGAAAAAGGTAAGATTGTTTTTTGTATAATTAATTTGCCTTTATATAAACATTTTATATTTTGTGTATTATTTGTATGCTATTACATACATCAAACATCTGTTTTCAATATGATATATAAATAAAGCAAACACAAAAACAGCGTTCAAAAATTTAGAACAACATTTTAGCTGTATATGTGGTTAAAATATTAGTTTACATGTTCAGCTGTCCTAAAATAAAAGTCTTAAGAGCTAAAAATTCTCGAAAGTCTATTTCAAATGACGTCATAATTATATTTTGGTGTGATTCTGTACAATAGTAATTATTTGTAATATTTTCTTTAAAATAAAAACGTATATTTGTTTATTTTCTTGAATAACAATTTACGTTTAGTTCATGAATAACTAAGTAACTCATAACCGGAAACAAATAAAAACAAAATTGTAATTTAAGTTCAATATTCAAAAAGTTTAAAAATGTTTTAATGAATAAAACTTGTACTCCTTAAAATTTCCCTGAAATAAATAGGGAAATGTTTAGAGTTAGAATTAAGTTGTAAGTACTATCTATCTATACAACATTTTGAAGGAATTGGTTTTAAAAATCAAACTCATTAAAAAAGAACTTCGAAAATGATAGTGGAATAAAATCTATCGACCACCTTATATGAAAAGCAAGTTTGTCAGACGATTGTTTATATTCTCTCAAAATAGTTATTACCTAAAGTACTCACAATATTAGTAGAATAGAAAACAAGCTGAAGAGAATTCAAGCTGTTAATCGGACCAATGATGGTTCTAAAAGATATTAAAAATTTCACGAACAAATTATTTCGGTTGACTTTCAATAACAATGCCAGAAGTAGTGAAATGTGGATTTAGTCATTAAAAATAACGACTTTAAAGTGTTTAATTTCGCATTTTTTTATAAAGTATCTTTTTATTCTTTTTTTTTTTTTTTTTGCTTGCAAATGTAAGAACATTAGTGAAGGTATAGCTGAATGAGTAGATAAGCGACATTAACATTTTGTGCATGTACTACTTAAAATGTTGAGTAGTTATTAAAAACTAATCTTAAGCATCGAAACTGAGGTTCCTTCGTGTATGGAAGGAAACAAGAATTAAGTCGATGTGAGGTGACTGAAAAGAGATATTTTATTCTATAAGTTTTCTGAGTTTAGTAGCGAAAACTAATATATTAATTACAATAATATATATTGCATATTAAGTATTGTTTTTAGCAGATAATTTAATTTTGTACGAAGATTTTCTCAATCAAAAAAGCAATAATAGAAAAGCGATTTGTATGGTTAGTTTTTGTTATGTTTCATGGTGTGTTATATAAATTTCATTATAACTAAACTTTTATTAAAGCATACTAATATATAGTAGTTTATGCAGGATGAGTTTAAACGGCCGCCATTTGAAAATAATAAAACTACAGTTTTGTGCACTTTTAAAACATTACATAATAAGATGTATTTCCAAATCTCAACTCAATATCTTATTCATTGTATTATATTATAATGCCTCCAGAACTGTGGTATGGACTATATAATGGTTTACATTCCTTAATGTCCGTCTACAGTCCTTTTTGTTTTGGTTTTTTTGTTGGGACCACCGGTTTTGGAGTCAAAACTCCATTTTCAAGTAACAAAAACTCATAGTTGTTCACTAAGTCACATTTAACAACACTACACAAAACATTTAAATAATTTAACACAACACAAATAATTTAAAACAAGGTTGTCACGTGTCATCGTTGGCCAACGAATATGTCTCAACTGAAATGTATTAAAATGGAAAAAGAAATGTTATCTAACCTACCCCCACCTGTTTATCTCCGGTAGTCTTTATCAAATTTCTGTGCTTGCCCGTTTTAATTTCCTCTATTGTATTGAATAGTACATTTGAGTTGTATTTTAGTTTATAATTATTCAATACGTTATCGTAATTATTTCTGAACGCGTTATAAATTCGCAGAACACCTAGTCGAAAACAACCATAAAATTGGTAATTCCAGGATAATTTAGAAATTATACACCTATGTAAATATTCTCTGTTCCATGAACACCCTTGAGGAATTACAAATTTATAGAGTGACAAAAAGGACTGTAGACGGACATTAAGGTATGTAAACAATTACAGTATATATAGTATATCTTATCTACTTCCACAGCTGTTTTTTTTATTTATTTATTTTTTTTAATACAAAATGGCGGATTGTTTTAAAACAAATTGTTTTTGGGCACATTTGTTTATAGGAACTTTTTTATTTATTTTTATGTATGGAACCCACTCCAAAAATTTGGCGCCCTATTTAAGAAACACCCTGTATATATATACAAGATAGTGGCGTTACTCCTAGAATACATAAAATATTCTGAACTTACGGATACATTTTTTCAAATTAATCAAATTTGAATCTAGTAAAATCTGTAAGAGGATATTACTGGAAAATTCTGTTTATGATATACACCAAATTTTACACAGTTTTCATTCAATTTATCAAAAAGCGGTCACTTTAGATGATTTCTTCGGTGTTTGTTATTTCGTTATCATCATTAAAGTGCAAATTGCGTTTTATTTCCAAATAATATCTATTCTTTTGGAAATACTTCCTTACACAGTCAATAGAAATGACCTCATCTTCATTCCAGCACAGTTGCTCTTGAGGAAAAGAGTGGTAACCTGTCAGCTATAGAGATCCGACAAATTTCTTATTTTTAGAAAAAAATGGGAATGATAGATCTTCTGTGTAGCGTAAATTAAACTCTGTCTTACAATATGCTCGCAAAATGGAACGTCAAATAGAGTTTAACAAAATTCTACAGGATTTTTATCTTTTAGTGCATATCTGTTATAACCTTTTTTTTCTCTTTCTCGGTTACATCAGAAGGAGAAGAAATACTAAAATTGGTATCCAACTGTTTACAGTTTGATAATTTTGTCTATTCATCTTTCTTTTTATTTGTATAGGCTTAGTTTCATTTTGTTCTTTCCTTTTGATCGCTTGTTGTTTAGACTTTACAAAATAATGTTAGTTGCCAATCTGACAACAAGAAATCCACTAGAGGCTTTGGTGGATTTTGAACGTTGTTGTTTTGAGGTTTTAAGGCTTCGTAATCTACAAAATGATCATTAGTCAAAGTGAAGTCAAGTGAGTTAGTCTGAAAACTCGAATTTTTTTTAGAAGGTAATTCTGTTGAAATACATTCTCCAATTTTAGTCTCTTTTGGGCCAAATCAATAATTTACTTCTTCATGAGTTGTCTCTACTGTATTGCAGTGTATTTATAATTTTCCAGGAATATCATCTGGGAAATATCTACTAGAAATCTAGAATGTCTTCATCTATTTCCTCTAAATCGCAATGTTCATCAACGATATCAGGTGGCAGTTATATAAAGTCGATATCACCATTATAGTAGTCATTTTAAATGAAAACTACCCCATTACCTAAAAAACTCTTATAAGCTAGTGATTTGGTATGTATGTTGTATTTAGCTACTGTAATAACATAGGCCTACTATAAGTCCTCGCAAAAAAAAACTTTGCTACTGCCGCCATCTTGGAAAATGGCCCCAAAACCAGTGTAACATTTAAAAATTAACATAAAATATAAATGAAAAGAGAAAAGTTATGTTACTGGTATGAAACTGTTTAGGAAATTCCAATCTTTAAATTAAAACAAAAATATTGTTGTTAAAAATTTGATTTTAACTTCCTTTTTCGGTAATAAATGTTTTTTTTTTAAATAAATTGTAAAAAATGTTTCCAAATACCGCATTTTATGGCTAAACGGTTAAATTTATTGAAAAATTGCTAAGAACAAAAGTTGTAGTACTTTTTGTAACAAATATTTTTTGTTTATAAATTTGTTTATAGGATGAATAGTTTTTGAGTTATGGGAGAAAACCTGTTGTTTGGACTCCATTTTCCAAGATGGTCGCCGTAGCACATGTTGTTTTTGCAATGACTTTTAGTATGTTATTACAGTAGCTAAATACAACATATATACCAAAACCCTAGATTATAAGAGGTTTATTAGGTAATTTGTCTAAAATGTCTGGACTATCAATGTCACTGTTGATAGAATTAATATGTCACTATCTATATTCTAAGAATTCAGAGTAGTTCAAAACTGATTTTATGTCACTTAAAGGTAAACAACGCTGTTCAGTCATTCCTGAAATAGTAATAAACAATATAGTAACGGCCTAGACAAAATTACAGTGTGTGAAATGGTTCCTAAATTGCCTGGGATCAACGAAAAATGGCGGCCGGCTATGAGTCACCCTAGTCCCGATCGTCGGCGGCCGTTCAGTGCTCATCCACCCGCCTTCGGCTCTGCTACACTTATTATTCACATTTTTCAAGTTTGTCTTTATTTAAAAAAAAGAAAAGAATCACCTTTATTTATTTGTCAGGAATTACTTGACAAAAGTAGTCACTTTCTTAGGCCAGTAAACTTTTATTTACCAAGTAACAGAAAATCAGAGATAAGTTTATAGTTTTTTATTTGCACTTGTTATATACTTTGTAATTCGCTATTATGCGTTACTTTTTCCTACAGTAAAGAAGCTTTATTTATTCACTTCTGTACAGTATAATGATGCAATATTAATACACTTAATAATTGTCATGTTTTACATTTTGTTAAGCCATGTTGATGTTGTCAGTGTTATATGCTTCGTTTTTCGTTATTTTCATTCTATAAAGAGGTACAGTATTATTTTATTGATTCTTTACAGTACAATAACGTAATGTTAACACAATTAAGTGTCATTTTATAAAGTTTGCCAAGCCATGTTTAGACAATGTTTAGATTTAAAATAAACCATTAGTATCATACAACATGCTAAATCATTTTACCTTTAGGCCTAATCTTTGGGTGGTTAATGAAAATCAAATTTTTATTAACGGGGAAAACAGCTAAAATGTATTACCAAAGCTGTGTAAGTATCTAACAAAACATTAAAGACAGTAAATCTTCTGCCAGTACGTAGTATGGCTATTATAACGAAAAGGTAGGAATTGAGCGAGATTCTGGCGCGCACTTAATCGTATCTTCAACCTGCTGTAAAAACTAAACTACATGAGCTAATTTATCGGAAAAAAACGTTTCATAAAATTTTACTTATTGGCTCATACGTGTGCGCTTACACCTCGTCACTGACCAAAAAACAAAAAAATTTCCTCACAAAACAACTTTTCATGTAAAAATTCAAGTTCTATATTAAGTCCTAGCTATGGTCATTTATTTATACCTTTAAAGATTTTGTATAACTAACAATTTTTACACCGTTTATCATCCCACACTATCATTCGGCCAGTGTGTAAAAATTGAAAGGAATCAGTGAATTGTAAGTGTTCAAAACAACAGTGTATTTGAACACACGCGTCACAATTTTAGCGTCATCTCCGAGCCGTTTCGGCTTTCTAGACGTTCTCAAGATGGCGGACTTAGGCACACTTTTCATACTGTACCATAGGCGAAGACCAGTCTATTCTGAGGTCGATGGAATACCAACCTTTGTTGCCTATTGAAACGACGCAATTGCAACAAATCTACATGTACAATAAAATAAATTCAAAACCTGAAATTGAAAAGTGTGTTACATACCATTCACTGATTTACTATAAATCACTTTATAATTAAAGATCGAGCGAAAAAACAACATTGGAACATCCACAACTATCTAATGAATGTCTGCAAATACAATTATTGGACTTGGTTTTAACGGCTTCGGTTAGTAAGTGCTAAACTCGGACATAGCGTCATTTTTTTACATCCTCTCAAATCAACTATTTTACGTTATTATAAACCCCTGTTTTAGCTTCAATAAATATTTGAACCACTCGGTTGTAACGTCATAAATCTACAAAATATTTTTCTTTAATTTCAATAAACATTTTTTAAACTTTAATGTTTTGTAAATATATCATACGGTAGTAAACGGCAGTTATTAAGATGCGATGCTACTGTACATATAAATGTAACTAAACCTTGCTGGGGAAGTGTTAGGGGTAAATCACTCAACCACCCCACAGGTATGGTATGTTGACACTTTAAAATTGTTGCGTGTTTTTTTATACAGTAAGTGAAATGCTTTACGTACTGTAATTTTAGTGTTATATAAATTACAGTAATGCTACAGTTTGTTAGTACACAATACATTTAAATTTAAAAATTTTTAACCAACTCATTCAACTTTACACACTAATCAATGTTACCTAATTTATAAAATTCGAGATGACCTCAGCTCCATTAGATCGAATTACCGAGACCCTACTGTACATTAAAAGTCAAGTATAGTTTTTCTTTTTAATAAACGTCATGAATAATGTTGTCAATAATGGTAATACTGTATAGTTGTTTGTCCTTTCACTCAAGCAGTCAAGCTAATAGAAATACGATTTCGTGTTTATACATCTTTTATAACGTCGCTCGGACGTAGCGTCAACATTCTTTCGGTCCCTTTGTTGACGCTATAACCAAGTATAACTGTAACAAAGGTTGAAGAGCACTGTGGCGACAAATTCACAATGATTAAATAAAACCCCGAACCACAAATAGAAGGAACAAAAAAACAATAACAAAACAATTTAATGAAAAGTAATGTTTAATGTACTACCCTAATGCATATTTCAAAGACATAGTCATCATCCTCAGAGGGCTCACTACTGAACCAAACTATTCTAGGATATACGCCACTCTCCCCACTCCCTCCTCACCGTTCTCGCCCAATCACAACGCGTCTAGGTGAGGAGTAAGAGAAACGACGTTTACCGTTAAAAGCATTAATAAATACAAATTAAAATAATAAAAAATTTAAATCTTTTTAACAATTACTAAAATAAACTTAAATATAATAAAAATTACAATAAAAATAAAATATATATAATAAATAGACTTAATAGGCTAACACAATAAACTTTTATTTTACATTTTTATTGTAATTTTTATTTTATTATATTTAAGTTTAAGGTTTTCATTCAATCATTGCGAAGTTTAAATGTAGTTGTTCATTGCCAGCTAGTCACTGCTGTCCAACCCACGAGTTGTAAATAAACAAATATCCCAAAATGGTACTCATGGCAGCTAATGGATCAATAGAATACCAAAGCTCATGAGAAATTCTACGTTGCAAGAAAAAGTCCTGGAATCCTTTTGTATCCCATCATCTGGCTTGAGTATGTCGAAGTTTCGTAGATACAAATAAAATTTTCTTCGCATTTTCAGGTTAAAACCAATCTCTTTGATGAAATATAAATTTTTGTACTTTACTGAATGTCGCATGACTTGTTCGACAAGAGGCATACGTCGCCTTGCTAATTTAGTTAAATATTCAGAAACACACGTTATAATTAAGCAAACCCTATCACCCGGTGCAGACTTCAAACAATTCATTACATAGAATCTTCCGTTGTTACGCTCCAACGGTTGATTTACTGAATATCTATTACCTACATCAAACATTGAACAGATGTGCTTTGTTTAACCAATCAGGTACCTTTCAGCTAAATTAGTTTAATGTAATACTATTAAGATACAATTTACTTGTGCATGCCTAATACTAAATACATGACATTTGGTTTTATAGTTTTTGTCGTTTCTGAAAAACCTAGATTATAAGGAAATTTTAGTTTTGTTATTGTATGCACATTGTTCGATTCCAGTTTTCATCACCTTTGTTGCACATTACGTCATCGACTTAGTGAATGGTGTGGTTAAAATATTGTATAATTGATTTACCATGAATTACAGGTGAGTACTGGGTTGTTGGCGTCGACATTGAACAATATGATGTTGATAATCCGGAGAAATATTTGCACGGACTTCTCAGAGACGACACAGACTTGAAAGCCACCAAGGCCTTCAAGAATTATTTAGGAGTTGTACCTTCACCTCCAAGAGGCTTCGAAAATTTCACCTATCTAGTCAACGATTACTTGGAAAAACCACCTTTTAATTTTCCAAACCCTTTAGTACAATTTGGCGGCTTTAAAATGGTAAGTATATTTCTCGTTTAATTTTACGTATAATAATTAACCACGCAGCTGAACCGGTGACGTGAGTTGAGCAAATTTCCAAAATTAAGTTTGTAGGCCTATGTTTTAGGGTTTCAAACAACAATTTAGGAAATAGGTCTACTCACGACGCGACGGTGCTGAATAGCTGCCTCTTTGTACGAAATATATTAGTAGAATATGTTTGCACCTAAGACTCCAGCTTCGACTCACGCTCTCCTTCGACCTTGCTGCCTCGGGTTCTGGACTTCGCTTCGCTCGCAGGGTAACACTCCGTTAAGCCCACGTGTACAGGGTACTTTTATGGTATTTTACGTTTTGATCGATTTTGGGGAACAAAGCGAGTTATAAAATCAAGTAAAAAAAAACAAAATATGCAGAATAATATCCTACATTTATTTTTTTCAGATAAAACTCTAAAAAAGTTTCATTCTCGTAAAAAAAAACAGTTACTTCCTGTCAAAAAAACGTGCTTCTGGTTGTTGGATTTTTTGGCTAGTCAACTCGTTCGAGCGACGTAGGCAACCAACGCGTGGAACAAATCAGACTTAAAATGCGGCCGCTATATAAATATATAAAAATGCGAACACATATATGCGTATATATACATAATTTTTAATGACATCTAAAACATGTTCTTGGGACCATGATCGGTGCTCATTTACTACTTCCGACCTTAGGTCTCACCATAAGGGTCAAATAGCTAATTTTTCCTATGGAAATTCGCTAATAAAGTGTGTAAAAGAGTTGGTATATAAATTTTGCAATGGTAAAATTAAAGCGTGTCCCTTATTAAAAAAAGCCCATTTAATTATCATATGTATTACTGCAGAGTGACTGGGTTATTTAAACGACATCGACAGATGCAAGTTAAATGTTGTAGATGTAACAGTTTAAAAAGAACGGTTTTGTTTAAACAGTTATTAGAACTTGTTTTACAATAATAATACAGGTATCTATCTAGTACGCCTGTAAATAAAGAGACAATCAGGATCAGACAAAATATTATTCTTCGTGTGCAAGTAGTATTGTCATGATATATAAAATATACAAACATTGTAATAGCTTATTTTAATCAAGTCTTTGAAATTTATATTTATTTGTATTAGTCGTTTATTGATTTCTTATTTTAAATAAATTAATTAATGTTTCATTTCATGTTGTCAGATAAGAGCCGAGGCTGCTTACTTGTACGATGCTGTCCATCTCTACGTTAGAGCCATCCTTACAATCCTGTCTGAAGGGGGAGATCCTAGAAATGGGTCAGAAGTAATATCACATATCAAAGGAAGTCATTACAAAAGCGCTATGGGGTATTTACACTGATTAGTCTTACTGATTGCATGTGCATGTGCGTGTGAGTGTTCACATCTGACGACAGGTCAACCTACCACCCTGACACCTACCACTTCCCCCATGCTAAGAAGAAATATTATAAATATGCTATAAAACAACATTCTAACATATTCCTGTAAAGTTATATAACTTGCATTAATATATGTGTAGCCATGTCCGATTGCTATGAGTATATAAAATACTAATTTCTTACTTGCTTTAGCAATCACTTATAGTTGTTTAAATATATAGCATCAGTAAATGGATATGATACGGCAATTATTACCAAATTAAATAACAGGTACATCTAAAAGCCAAATCCACTGACTCACTGATCACGATTTCTCAAAAACTACTGAACGGATAGGAACAAAATTTGGTATGTAGCTTCCTTTAGAACCATAGGTGCTCACTAAGAAAGGTTTTCAAAAAATTCGAAATCTTAGAGGTAGTTTGGGGGATCAAAGTTACTAAATCACGATTTCTCCAAAACTACAAAACGGATTGGAATGAAATTTGGTATGTAGCTTCCTCTAAGGCCATAGGTGCTGATAAGAAACGGTTTCAAAAATTCGAAATTTTAGGGTGGGTTTGGGGGTGTCAAAGTTACTAA
>JAGFPH010000977.1:282947-297093 GCA_018207615.1 Philaenus spumarius
CAAACGGATTGGAATGAAATGTGGTATGTAGCTTCCTCTAGGGCCGTAGGTGCTCGTTAAGAAAGGTTTTCAAAAAATTAAAAGTTTGAGGGGGTCTGGGGAGGTCAAAGTTAGTAAATCACGATTTCTCTAAAACTATTGAACGGATTGGAATAAAATTTAATATGTAGCTTCCTCTAGGGCCATAGAGGCTCATTAAGAAAGGTTTTCAAAAAATTCGAAATTTTAGGGTGGGTTTGGGGGTGTCAAAGTTACTAAATCACGAATTCTCCAAAACTAAAAAACGGACTGGAATGAAATTTGGTATGTATCTTCCTCTAAGGCCATAGGTGCTGATAAGAAAGGTTTTCAAAAAATTAAAAATTTGAGGGGGTCTGGGGAGGTCAAAGTTACTAAATCACGATTTCTTCAAAACTACTAAACGGATTGGAATGAAATTTGGTATGTAGCTTCCTCTAGGGCCGTAGGTGCTCACTAAAAAAGGTTTTAAAAAAATTCGAAATTTTATTGGGGTTTGGGGGGGTTAAAGTAACTAAATCACGATTTCTCTAAAACTACTGAACGGATTGGAATAAAATTTGGTATGTAGCTTCCTCTAGGACCATAGGGGCTCAATAAGAAAGGTTTTAAAAAAAATCGAAATTTTAGGGGGGTTTGGGGGGTTCAAAGTTATTAAATCACGATTTCTCTAAAACTATTGAACGGATTGGAATAAAATTTAATATGTAGCTTCCTCTAGGGCCATAGAGGCTCACTAAGAAAGGTTTTCAAAAAATTCGAAATTTTAGGGTGGGTTTTGGTGTGTCAAAGTTACTAAATCACGAATTCTCCAAAACTAAAAAACGGATTGGAATGAAATTTGGTATGTAGCTTCCTCTAAGGCCATAGGTGCTGATAAGAAACGGTTTCAAAAAATTCGAAATTTTAAGGTGGGTTTGGGGGTATCAAAGTTACTAAATTACGATTTCTTCAAAACTACCAAACGGATTGGAATGAAATTTGGTATGTAGCTTCCTCTAGGGCCGTAGGTGCTCGTTAAGAAAGGTTTACAAAAAATTAAAAATTTGAGGGGGTCTGGGGAGGTCAAAGTTACTAAATCACAATTTCTTCAAAACTACCAAACGGATTGGAATGAAATGTGGTATGTAGCTTCCTCTAGGGCCGTAGGTGCTCGTTAAGAAAGGTTTTCAAAAAATTAAAAATTTTAGGGGGTCTGGGGAGGTCGAAGTTACTAAATCACGATTTCTTCAAAACTACCAAACGGATTGGAATGCAATTTGGTATGTAGCTTCCTCTAGGGCCGTAGGTGCTCGCTAAGAAAGGTTTTCAAAAAAATTCAAAATTTTAGGGGGGTGTGGGGAGGACAGAGTTAATAAAAATCCCCATAAGATATACATAGTGTAATATATTTATTGATATATTTTTTGGTTAATATACATTTAACTTTGATTTGTCTATCCGTGCAAAGCCGGATCGGGCAGCTAGTCAACAATAAAAAGAACGTTGAACACGTTAAAAGGGAGCCACTCATAACAACGAAATACAACAGGGACATGCATTTTCAAACCAAATCAATTTTTAAAAAACCAAAGGTTATAATATATCGTACAAAACTGACAAGAATCACAAATCATTGTTAACTCTTAAGGACCATCACCACCCATTAATTTGATATGACTGAAGTATACAAGCTCAATTTAATTGTAATGATTGCCCTAAAAATTATATTGAACAGACGGGACGACCTTTCCGAATGAGATTTAAGGAACATATACCTTCCAGTTCAAAACTGAACGCAGCTAGATCTAATTTCGCTGAACATTTGATAAACGAGGATCATTCCGATACAGACATAAACACAAATATGGAAATCCTGAATTGTTGTAATAAGGGGAAGAAATCTAACACTTTAGAGGCTTACCATTATATTATAATAGTTGCAAGTCGTACAAAGATAACTTGTTGAACGACCAAACGCAGTTCCAATCTAATATAATATTTTTGATTTAATTGATAAGATCCCCCTCCCCCTACTGCCACTAACTACCAACTTCAATACACCTCCTTCAGTTTGAGGAATGACGCAGCGGTTGACATTACACACTGTGACATTATAAAAAAAAATATTTTTTTTAAATGTCGTCAAAGTTTTCAAGTCTCGTAAAATTTATGTTTTTATTTATTTAAGTGTTAAATATGTTTCATATTTAATTTTGTTAACGGTGCGATTATGAGAAGTGTTTTTGAGTGTTTGAGTTCTGATGATGCCTGAAGAGTAAGGTGAAACAGCTGTAAACTAACTTGAAGTGATTGGCTAAGGCAAGTACCAAATTAATATTTTTTTATATAACTTCTTTGACTACAAATTATAATACCATAATTGTGTTTTTAATATTGTTTAGATTTATTTCGTAACTAGGTTAAAAGGGTCTTTTTAAACTTCTTTAAGTTTTAAAATTAGATCTATTGTTTGACGTTTTAATTAAATGTGTCATAAAAATATTCAGTATTTAGCAAATAATAAAATACTTAAAATTGAGTACGTTAGCAAAGTTGTCATTATTTAAGGAACGAATTAATGGAAATTTATCAATTTAAGGTAGAAACTTTCAAAGCATGACAAATTGACATATTTATTGCAAACATTCTGTTCAGTAATATTTTCAGAAAATATTTCTTCTCTCTAATTCTAATCCTATCATTATAGATGCAGTATCAAAATTTTCAGTAAAATACGACGTTTTAGTACAATTTTCCCAGATATATTGGGCTCAATTCTCTTTAAAAATATCATGTCAGGTGGGTTTTTGTGTAAACTTTTGTTATGACGTTTTAAAAAGTATCAAACGTCATTTCTAGCGTACCGGCGTAGCAAAGGTCACAGACATTCACTAATATCTAGATCTCTGTGGCATACGATGAAGGATTTTTTAAAAATTGTAGGGTTCCAAAATTGCCTACAGAAGTTATTTTATACAACCAAACATTTCCGCCTTAGAGCGCAGAGAAACTAAGAACTTCCTTGGAAATAGCCTAAACTGCAAGACGCAGATTTGCATGTTTTCCCATGTATATAAGCCTAACCTCAAAAACTAAAATCTGTTGTCTCCCTCGTGCAAGTGTACTTAACACGTGTGCCAATTTCGTATTTCCTATGCGTCGGACTCTGCTCATAGTGTTCAGTGTCAAGCTCACACGTAGCAGTGAACCTGTTAATACATATTTGTTTTAGCCATTCCGACTTTTGATTTTATTACAATAATATTACGACTTACCGTCAGAATAGTCTAATTTTCCTCTTTCTTTACTACGGCCGTTTCGGTTATTCAACCATCATCAGGATTGCTTTTACAACCTGTTAAGCCTTGTGAAATACGTGTTAACCATGTTTTAGTTTTCTAAATAAATAGTTTGCGTTATAAGCTGTTTAAGCTTTGATAAAAATGTAGTTATGTAAGAGGAATAGAACCCAACTATGTTCTAATATACATTTTCTGACTTACTTAATATCTTCGTTACAGATATATGGTGTACATGGATCGTAACGGGGATGCAGAAGGCAACTACACACTTTTGGGTAGGAAACCTCTTGTCCTGAAACCCGAGGAATACGGTCTTTACCCTGTGGGAATCTTCGACCTAGCCGAAGACGGAGCAGGCCTGCCGGTTAGTATTATTTATGCGCTGTTTCGGAAATATAAAGAAATGCAAATATGCATTATTCTAAATAATATTTTTCAGTTCACAATGAAACTAACTTGCTATTGAGTTTTAGACGCTAAATCAATTTTGACATACGGGATGAATTTTATATTGTATACTTAGTCTTACCAGACGTCCTCATTTACCACGGACAGTCTACTTTTTTTTAATCTCATCCGCGAAAATGTTTGCAGCTATATATGCCCGCTGTTATTAAACAAAATAATCCGCGGTTTTAATTTTTGCATCAATAAATTCGATTTTTATTTTCTATTTTTAGCAACTTTATTAAGCAGAACAAAACGTTGATAAAATATGCAAAGTTGCAGTGCTATTATAGCTTTATTTTCTATGGCTGTTGGCAGCACTGACTTCATGCGCAGTAGAGTAGCGCAGTTCAGTTGAAAACACATCTTTAAGTCGAAGATGTACAGTTGTTTTTGTAAGCTGTTAAGTTTATTGTTTGTGTAGTTTACTGTCGTATCGTAACCTATATTATACGAATTGTACGTCTATTCTGCAGTTCGTTTAAAGAATAACTTGGTCAAGAGGAAGTGTACATTTAATGAAAAACTTTAAAATGACTATAAATCTATAAAACAAGTTGAAAGTGATAATGAGAGGGTGCCGTGTAAACTTTGTGTTGGTATTTTTTCAATGTCGCACAGGGGCCGGGGAAACATCGAAGATCACGTAGTACGGAAAACATAAGAAGTAACCACATTGGAGAAGTGTAAGCTTTTATGGCGCTATTCTTATATTCTGATTTACACTTCAAAAGTATAGAATATATTGAATGAAAACACAATTTATGAAATGTGGAAGCACAATGTCCATATCAGAGGTATTACCAAGTAAACCATTTTAACACAACTTATGAAATGAGGAAGGGCAATGTCCATTTCAGAGGTATTTCCAAGTAAACTATTTTAACACAACTTACGAAATGAGGCAGCACAATGTCCATTTCAGAGGTATATCTAGTCAACTATTTGAACACAACTTAAGAAATGAGGAAGGATAATGTCCATTTCAAAGGTATTACCAAGTAAACTATATACTCTACTATATACACATGTGTAGGCCTACTATATATAGTAGAGGGTGACGCGTGACGGTAAAATCCGATTCACTGCCAGCAATTTTCAGACGAGGTGTGCCTATAGAAGTTAACACTTTAAAAACCTACCAACTTCAACTAATTTAGATATTGCCTCTAAAGAAGCAGTTTTTGCCTTTCATGCGGCAAAACATAACCAAAGTTTTAGAACGTTTGATTTTAACTCTAAGCTTACAAACAAACTCTTTTAATGCAAATTTTCGTCTGCACGGACAAAGACAGAAGCTATTATCTGTAATGTTATTGCCTCTTTCATTCATCAAAGTATCCTCAAAGATATTGAGAGTGTACATTTTCCAATCCCTACAGTTGACAGTTCAAACAGAAAAGAGACAAAATTGGTGCCTATCGTAGTAGATATTTTACTAAGAAAGATGGAATATTGCTAATTAGAAAGTATTTTATTACTATTTTTACAAATAATAAATCAAATACTACTTATTAAAAAGACTACTTTAAGGCCAAAAGGGTCCTATTCTATTTTAAATTTAAATTAATTTTTTTTCATGAAATTTTGTGTGTACTCATCGAGAAACTGTTTACGTATTTAACCTAACATATTCTCAGTTTTTTATTTGTCCTCCCTTTTTTAAAGACATGTCCTCAGTAACATAGCAAAATTATGGTAAGCCTAGGTATGCATACTAGTTTGTTGTAGGTGTTGTAAAAGAAAGCCTTTTTGAAGTAAAGTATCTTTTCTATTGTACTTTTATTCAAACATTTCCTAACTTTTTAACAGTGTATAATTCTAGCGTTTGTTGGTAAGACGTTGGTGAACAACCTTATGAATCTTTTTTAATCAAACTGATACTGAATAAAGTATAATGCCTTTACTGGAGTATTTATCGCAGCACCAGAAGAATTAACTTTAAATGTGTATAATTGTTCGAAAAAACAAATTAGGTTGATTAATTCACATAATCAATCCCTATAGTTAATTTAAAACAAGCTTTTACAATAAATAATAAATTTAGTCAATTTTGTATAGATAAAATGTTGGATATTTATTATAGACAAAAAGTAAGACATTTTTAACATGCTTTTTAATTCATCTTGAGCGTTATATGTACTCGAACACCTAAATAAATTGTTAAATTTGTTTAGCCCCTTCACTTTTTCATCAAATAGGATTATCGTATCACGGAAGCGGGGGGGGGGGGGGATGGAAAACTCACGCTCTAAAGCTAAAACGCGAGCTAGTTTGAAAAAACAATGTATGAAGAAACTAGCAGGTACCCGTGGCTTCGCACACGATCAAAAGATTCGCCGAATAGTAATTTTATTAATATTTATTGTTTTAGGGGTTGTTATTACATTTCCACCCCTTAGCTGCAAGCTATAAAATGCAAATATGATTTACATAGTATATATGTATTGTAAGAAATAAATGTACCAATTTCCAGCTCTCTAGCTTAATGGTAAGTATATTAATTATATTTGTATTGTTTTAGGGGTTGTTACATTTTCACCACTTAGCAGTACAATAAAAAATACAAATATGGTTTACTTTTTACATATATCTGGTAAGAAATAAATGTAAACATTTCCAGCTCTCTAGTCTTAATGGAAGTATAATAATAAATATCCATTGTTTTAGGGGTTGTTTCAACACTTAAATCTAAATGAATTCTAGCCAATGTGTCATTCCAGGTCATGATCTATATGTGTTCCAAATTTCATTCAAATCCATCCAGTATTGTTTACGTGATTAATATTTATTGTTGTAGGGGTTGTTTCAACCCTTAAATCAAAATGAATTTTAACCTATGTTTCATTCCAGGTCATGATCTGTATGTGTGCCAAGTTTCATTCAAATCCATTAAGTAGTTTTTACGTTATTAATATTTATTGTTTTAGGGGTTGTTTTAACCCTTAAATCTAAATGAATTATAGCCTGTGTTTCATTCCAGGCCATGTTCTATATGTGCGCCAAATTTCATTCAAATCCATTAAGTAGTTTTTACGTGATTGAGTAACACACACACACACACACACCCCGACAGACATCATTAGATTTTTATATAGGCCTAATAGCTGCCTCACGTTTCAGCAAGAACGAAGGAACCGAGCGAAATAATTAACTCTTGAAAAAATATTCTGAATTGCCTAACCGAGTATATTCTACAAATAAAGAGATTAAATGTAACTTTTAATAATTTTAACTATAGTGGAGTAACGTAACACTTTTATGTAGTGCAATATTCAAATGTACTTGTAATTGTTTTATAGATCCAGCGTTTCGCTTAAGCCACGCTACAAAATAACAACCAGAACGATTGTATTTATTAAAAAACAATTGTACTTAGATGAAATTAAAACAAACATTAATAACATTGTGGTATTTATATATAAACTAGTGGATCTGGCAATGCTTCGTTATTGCTTCATTTCATTTTTACTTTCTCCCCCCTATACGTAGTATATGGAAAAAGTATTGTTTTCGTTCAAATTTTCGAATTTGAATTTTTAGTGGAATTATCTGTTTTGGTGCTTCCTGAACCCCAAAAAATTGTTTAGTGGACATATCTGTGTTGGTGCTCCCTGAACCCCAAAAATATTTTTAGTGGAATTTTCAGTTTTAGTGCTCCCTGAACCCAAAAAAGTGTTTTTTTTTGTGATGTCTGTTCGTGTGTCCGGTGTCTGTAAGGAGGTGTACAGAGCTGGAGACCATACCAACGGTCCAATTTTGATGAAATTTTGTATGTAGGTGTACTTCTGGAATATCTCCAGGCGTTTTTTTTTTTTCATTTTTTCTAATTTTTATTTTTAAAGGGTTTTACCCCCCAAAAATTGCAAAAAAACGAGAAAAATCTAAATTTCTCAAAAACGGCTCTAACGATTTTGATAAAATTTGGCTTATTTGTAGCCCTTAATTTACCCTACCTTATAAAAAAACCGCATCTTTCTAAAAATTCTCGTTTAGGTAATAATAATAATAATAATAATAATAACTGGTTTTTGGCCAAAAAGGGGGTTGTTTTGTAAAATTCTCAAAAACTACTGAACGGATAGGAACGAAATTTGGTATGTAGCTTCCTCTAGGGCCATATTTGCTCACTAAGAAAGGGTTTTTAAAAAATTCGAAATTTAAGGGGGTTTGAGGGGGTCAATGTTACTAAATCACGATTTCTCTAAAACTACTGAACGGATTGGAATAAAATTTGGTATGTAGCTCCCTCTAGGGCCATAGGGGCTCAATAAGAAAGGTTTTCAAAAAATTAGAAATTTTATGGGGGTTTGGGGAGGTCAAAGTTACTAAACCACGATTTCTCTAAAACTACTGAACGGATTGGAATGAAATAAGGTATGTAGCTTCCTCTAGCGCCTGTAGGTGTTGATAAGAAAGGGTTTCAAAAAATTCGAAATTTTAGGGGAGTTTGGGGGGGGGGTGAATGATACTAAAACTCCCCATAAGAAATACATAGTGTAATTTATATTCATTGATATAATATATGTTTTGTTAATATACATTTAACTTTGATTTGTCTATCCGTGCAAAGCCGGATCGGGCATGGTAACAACGTAGGCGATGATAACCACGAAGGTTTTTCGCCTTTATATTAAAAAAAATAAAATAAAAATCCATGGTAACATTTTTCTACTTTTGGATTTCTAAATAACCATCTCCTATGCTACTCTTGGGAAGGTATACAGTTTCAACTGGGAGAAAGTATGTGGCAGTTATCTGGTACCGTTTATTAAGAAGTGTGTCTATCCCATTTCATCCATTTGACTTTAGTAATCGAATTACAAATGTTTTTTTTATATCAATTAAGAATAATAATAAATAGTTTTAGATTTATAGTTTGTATTAATTTAGTGCAATTTATTTTTATTGAATAGGGGTAGCTACCCCATTTAAATATTTTTTTTGTAGTGGCCATATTCTCTAAAATTCCTGGTACTAAAATGTGTAAATTGTTAACAAAATTTAAAGTTAACTGAGTATTTTTTAGAATACAGAAAAAGTAAGTATATTATTATTAAACTTTAAGGATAGGTATTCCATTTCATCCCTTTGACTCAGGTAGTCAAATTGCAAACAGTTTTGTATATACGGTAAAAAATTATTTGCATATTTTTAGCTTAATAACTTTTAGGACATATATATTTCAATTTATATTTATTGTATAATAGAGGTAGAACAACCCATTTCAATTGTGACTGTAAACCATCCTCAGGGATCCACTCAAACACACACAAAAATGTCATCAAAATTGGTCCAGCCGTTTAGGAGGAGTTCAGCGGCATACAGAAGAATTGCATGTATATAAAGTATGACGAATATTTCTTTCTTTTTCAGATAGTATGGAGTTGATTTTTCATTTTATGATCACAATTAATTTAGTAGGTTCAGATTGACTGTCTTTTTTAAATCTGGTATCCTGACATTATTGTAACTGTCTCAACCTAGACAAATGATGTCCTGAAGTCATTGAAAGAGTTCCTTTATAACATCTAACCTAGCCACACATATCGAACCATAATCAATTTTTTTTAAACATAATAATCGAACCGAGCTCTAAAAATTTCTTAAATTGTACTTTAAAAAAATGTAATTGTAGCTAATTTTTTTTTAATACGATTATTCTAAACATCGCTTTTAAAAAAAGTTTATATTTCAGTCAAAATATATGTACTAAATCAACTTTTCTATCAACAGTTTTGGTTTGCCATAGCAAGCATTTGTACAAAAATAACTTAATTTTACCTCTATAAATGATAGGTGAAACAACTTGTTAAAAAAAAAAGAAAGCACTCGCGGGGCTGCCAACAGAAGTGAAAACCGTAATGAATATAAATCGTTGGTCATATTGGTTTAGTCTGAAATTTGAGTATTTAAACACTACCAAGTAAACTATTTTAACACAACTTACAAAATGAGGAAGCACAATGTCCATTTCAGAAGTATTACCAAGTAAACTATTTCAACACAACTTACAAAATGAGGAATCATAATGTCCATTTCAGAGGTATTACCAAGTACACTATTTTAACATACCTTATGAATTGTTGAAGCACACAATGTCCATTTCAGAGGTAATAACAAATAAACAAATTTAACACAACTTACGAAATTAGGAAGCACAATCTCCATTTCAGAGGTATTACCAAGTAAACTATTTTCACAACTTACGAAATGAGGAAGCACAATGTCCATTTCAGAGGTATTACCAAGTAAACTATTTTAACACAACTTACGAAATTAGGAAACACAATCTCCATTTCAGAGGTATTACCAATAAACTATTTCAACACAACCTACAAAATGAGGAAGCACAAAGTCCATTTCAGAGGTATTACCAAGTAAACTATTTTTACACAACTTACGAAATTAGGAAACACAATCTCCATTTCAGAGGTATTACCAAGTAAACTATTTCAACACAACCTACAAAATGAAGAAGCACAATGTCCATTTCAGAGGTATTACCAAGTAAACTATGTTTACACAACTTATGAAATGAGGAAGCGCAATGTCCATTTCAAAGGTATTACTAAGTAAACTATTTTAACACAATTTATGAAATGTTGAAACGCAATATCCATTTCAGAGGTAATACCAAATAAACCATTTTAACACAACTTACGAAATTAGGAAGCACAATTTCCATTTCAGAGGTATTACCAAGTAAACTATTTTCACAACTTACGAAATGAGGAAGCACACTGTCTATTTTAGAGGTATTACCAAGTAAACTAATTTACTTTACAACTTACGAAGTGAGGAAGCACGATGTTAATTTCAGTGGTATTACCAAATAAACTATTTTAACACAACTTGTGATATGAGGAAGGACAATGTCCATTTCATAGATATTACCAAGTAAAATATTTCAACACAACTTACAAAATGAGGAAGCACAATGTCCATTTCAGAGGTATTGCCAAGTCAAGTATTTTAAAACAACTTACGAATATTATCAAGTAAACTATTTTTAACACAACTTACAAAATGAGGAATCAAAATGCACATTTCAGAGGTATGTATTACCAAGTTAACTATATTATCACAACTTACAAAATAAGGAAGCACAATGTACATTTCATCGATGCGTGACGTGACTAAATTAATCCATACAGCCTTAAACCGCGTGCATCTAAAATACAATGTGTGCGGTACGGTACGGTACGCAAGATTTCATTCGAATACCCACGCACAAAGTGACGAACGGACCATAAGAAGTCTTCACTTAATAAATTATTGATTCGTAAATGAGACAAATTTATGAAGAACAAAAAATCTTGATATTGTATTTAGTTGTCTGTATTTATTTACTTTTGTTACGTGCTTTCGCTGACAACGAAATGAGAAGCCTGACTTAACTTCTACGGTTCTACGGCTAAAATCACTTTAACTCGAACAAAACAAGAGAGTGCGAATTGAATTACACAGCGAGCTTCAGGAGACAGAGCACTTGTAAGCCACATTGTTATCTTGTTCACAGTTCGTAACTTTATCCCTTAATGAAAGCCTAAAGTGTAACTTGAACAAGTCGAAACATGCTATCGTCAAACCAGACTAATTTAATAATGGGCATTATTACGTTCCTGAGTCGGACTATAATAGTACTGACCACGCAGCTGAACCGCTGACGTGAGTTGAGCAAATTTCCAAAATTAAGTTTATAGGCCTATGTTTTAGGGTTTCAACCAACAATTTGGGAAATAGGTCTATTCACGACGGTGCTGAATAGGTGCAAAATGGTTCGCACGCCATTCCTCATATTAGGAGTATCTTCAATACGCAAAATATTGCGTGCTTCGCACGCCAACTGCCGTATTGGCAGTACCTTCAATACACAATCCATTGCGTGCTTCGCACGCCAACCCCGCGATAGAATCCACCCCTGGCTTTGAACCGGGTCAAGGCCGACTCTACTACAGGCCGGAGCGCTGAATTCATGACGTCACGGTCAGAGTGCTACCCGGCCGGTGACTCCCGTAAGAAACATACAGCGCGCCCCGACATACTCTGCTACTGTCGAAACCCTTCGTCATATTTCGCTGAAAATTTAAACTTAACTAAATAATAAACCATTTAATACTAAAAAATGTTTATAAGTAGTGTAGTACTTTTTTTATCTATATAAAACAACGTAAGTTTCGAAGTTACATATATTGCAGTTGGTTTTTATGCTATATCTAGGTTTTATAAAAGTAACAGAAACCAATTATAATATAATAGTTAGAGCGTAAACATTATAATTGATCACTTAAATTTATTTTACAAATTAAAATCTACGTTTAAACTACATACAATTCTATTTTATTAAGATAAAAAATTACCTTTGGTGATGAAATGGTGATATACGCAGTCTTTATAAGTTAATTAAATATATCCACTTTCCTTTTCCTTGACAACCTGGAGTCACAAAAGTTTGTTCTAACTTTAGAATAGTTATTGAGCATAATATTGGACATTTTTTTAAATACTACGTGCACTATATCGGACAGAGGTTTCTGGCACTTTTCACAGTTATCTTCAAGTGTACTGGCGCAAGCTTCTAGACAGAGGTGGCACAGTAATTGTTTTTGTGAACCAAAAAGAAGAAACTGCTTCTCAAATCTACTACTAATCAATACTTTAAAAACTTTTAGCATACATTGCAGTATGCGTATTGTTAAATCAGTTGCATATTTTAAGTTGCCCCTATTTATAAGATCAATGTAATCATTACTTTTACTTTGGGGTGCTGTCATATCTTTTTCTTGGCAAAACAATTTTAAGCAGTCCGCACATTTTTAGCATTTGTTTTTTATTTTCAAACAAATGTATCCTCCTATGTAATCCGTCGCCATACAATAATTTTCAGTAACATTTTCGGTGTAACTCTGAAGTCACTGAATTCATTTCCCGGATCAGTGCCCAACAATTCTTCTTCTGGTGAGATTTCCAAAGGCAGGAATATATCTTTTAAGGAAACTGTTCCTTTTACAGAAGACGATAATTTGATCAAGCGTATCGCTTTCAATGACGCTAGTTGAAATAACCGATCTCCCGGCTTTTACCTTTGATTATCGAACAAACTAAACAACTTATCGAAAAATGTGTGAAATTAAAGTTGTAGTTTGTTTTTACCTCAAAAACAAAAAATGTTTACGCTGTGTGACTTTTTCGTGTCCCGCTATCACAAATCTTGAATACTTTTAATTAATACAAATTCTAATATTTACTTAAGTAAAATATTTTTACATCGCTGTATTCCGTATTTCATGCAGAAATCAAAATATATAAGTTTTATTATAAATAAATGACTGTAAAAAGGTTCAGGAACGTGTAAATGAAAACGCGCTCCACTTACACTATCGCCGAGTTCAACCCAGACTGTGACGTAGCGGCTAGGTGAAGGGGGAAGCATTCCGGCCTGTAGTAGAGTCGGCCTTGACCGGGTACTTCTGTGGTATTTTACGTTTTGATCGATTTTGAGAGAACCAAACGAGCTATAAGGTCGCGTAAAAAAGGAAAATGTGCAAAATAACATCATACATTTATATTTGTAGAAACAACTCAAAAACAAATTCATACTCGTAGGAAAAATCTCAAAAAATTGTTACTTCAGGTCAAAAAAAGTGCTTCCGATTGTTGGATTGTTTGGCTACCGAACTCGTCCAAGAGACGTAGACGACCAACATGTGTACCAAATTTGAACAAAATCGGACTTAAAATGCGGCCGCTAGAGTGCGAACACATATATACACACATATATATATATATATACGTATATATATATTATATATGATTTTTAATGACACCCCAAAACGTATTCTGGGGACCATAATAGGTGCTCATTTGCTACTCCCGACCTTGGGTCTTACCATAAGGGCCACTGCAATAGCTTATTTTTCCTATGGAATTCGCTAATAATAGGCTATACTAGTTAACCTTTAGCATACCTCTCGGATGTTCCTACAACGAAATACTGAACCTAATGCAGGTTGAATAGAGTTGTTGTTCATACTATTAATACTGGCAGGGATCCCATACTTGTAAATATGAATAAAACAATGCAGGTTAAATATTGAGAGTTAACCTAGCTGAAAATTAGATAGTGAATTGTGTCCAAATTAATCTTGTTTCCCATTTAGGCTTACGCTAGCTGAAGTACTTCGCATGTAATGATTAGACTTACTTACCTGATTTAATTCATTGATTTAATTAAGTAAATTACATTTATTTATTTACGTTTGTTTAATTTGACAACACTTTATAACGCTTTACGTTGATTTAATTTGATTGATTTGAGTGATAGATTACACTTGCACATAGAATGTAAAACATCTAAATAACAGCTGTCATGTTAGTTAAACAGATTGTTATTA
>JAGFPH010000977.1:314236-332628 GCA_018207615.1 Philaenus spumarius
TAATAAACATAAATATTCATTACGAGATTGTTAGTAAAATATATAATAATAGCTAGGGATGTTACAATTAATTATAAACAAAACAAAGTTAGTTATTTATCTCCTCCCCTTTGAAATTAGTATGTTAAACTGGAAATTTTAGCTTCAATGATAGAGAATGTAAATAGTCATAAATCTACTCCGAAAACACTTAAGCTTCCTCAAAATGTATTATGCGTATTTCAAAGGAAACGCAAGTGACTGTTCATATTATAGACCAATTTATATAACAAAATAATACAATTAACTAGACAACAACATTACATTTTAAGAACATCTAAACTCTTTGAGTAATTAAATTTCATCAAATATTTTTCTTATCAGAAGGTTATTGACATTTTGTACAAAAACTGCATTACTATCGGTGTATCATTGTTTAATTACGACTAAATTGAGCTATCCTATTGTAATTTGGGGCAACTTAAATTCTAATATCCAAAACCTATTTATTTTACAAAAACAGAAATCCATTCGAGCAGGAAAAAAGGCAAAATTATTCTTGCAAGACTATCTTTAAATGAAACTAATTATTAAACCTTACATCTATTTATATGTTATAATATATTTTGTTCCAAAAAATATTTTGAATATTTAAAAGAATACTTCAATATAAAAATTTTGAAGAATACAAATAAAGTGGCCATACCAAATCACAAAATATTAAATAATAAAAGACATACCATTTAAAGTATGAAAACCTTTTTTAGCCATTTACCAACAAGTTCAAAAGGAAAGGGTTCAAGACATTGTTAAAAAATAAGACTTACTACAATTTAAAAGAGTTTTTGAGTGAAAGAAGAAGAGCTTGTTATCACTTCTATTATATAAGTGTTAGTTATTACTAGACTTACTTATTTTGTTTTTTATTTCCTGTTGTTCATGCTTTATGCAATTTAATTTGTCCAGCAATAAACAAATTATTACATGGCAGTTTTAATTTTAAAAGTTCCTAATTACTAATTTTCTATATAGGTTATTAAAAAAAAAGGAAGGGCATTATGAGTGAAGATATACAATCTGGTTTCTTTGGAGATCAAACAAGGAGTTTAAATTAAAGAAAAGCACACAGCTAAGTTCATTTAGCCATACAGAAATACTTTTTCCCCAGAAAATTATGAAAGATTTCTAAGAAAATATAATTAAAAACACTTTTAAAAATTGATAGTTGCTTAAAATGTCCCTTTATGTAGGTTTGACACCGGCAGCCGAATAGTCGAGATATACACCTGTTCGACTTGACAACACTGCCGGCAGCTAAATGTACCCATACCAAACACATATGGCAGCCAAAAGGGACCTATATTCACGCTGCGCCGAATCGCCGCAATCTTGCTGCTGCCAAATAGCACCAATATTGAAACATGGTCTTAAAGGAGTCATAAATTAATAAAAATATAATATAGTGATCCGTAGAAGTTCACAATCAATTTAGCAAGTTAAAACATGGATATACTCTTCTCTAAAGGGTGGCAGCCAAATGGCTTACTTTTTGACGGCCGCCAAATAGATAGGTGTATTTATATATATATATATATATATATATATAGATTCTTTTTAAGTGTTCAGTCAGTGAGTGGTATTTGGCTTTTATATATCTTAAATAATTAGCCCAATAATTGGTGTTTTAGTTCATTGTAGGCCTAACCTAAAATTATATTCAGTTTTTGATCCAAATCAGTTGTTGATCAAAATCAGCTGTTTTAAGCTTTTTATACGAGCAGCTGTTTTTTGTGCCCCTGATAAAATCAAAAGAAATATTTCTTCTTCTTCCTTAAGGTTGACCTTCCATAAGATTAACATTGAAACTTTGAGGGCCTCTGGGGCGTAGCCCTAATGTCCTAGGACTTCGGTAAATGGCCTAAAACCTTCCCAGGGTTAACCTGTGTTACTATGCAAAATTTCAAAGCAATCGGATGGACGGTTTGGTAACGCATAAAGGACAAACATACAAACAGACAAACGTACAAACAGACAAACGTACAAACAGACGGACATACATTGCATTTTATATATATAGATTTAGGAGGTATTGGGCCTGCTCCATTCCCGCCGCTTCTCATAAGTATTCTCTGCTACAATACTGTACAATAATTTCAATTTCTTAGCAAAGCTGTAACATTTTTAGGATGCGCTCTTCTTTAGTTTTAGTATTGTCACTACACAAAGCAATAACTGGACTGTAAACAATTAGTCTAAAGATAAAAGAAGAAGACAGGGTTATAATGAAATTAAATAATTTGTAGGTAATAAACGTTGTAGTGTACTAATGTTAGCATACTTTTAACTCGATTCTCCGAAACATTTCTGAAAACAAAACACGAAATTGAACAAAATGTGCCACATTATTAAAAATAATTGTATTTATTACAATAAACCATTAAAACTTGAATGTAATACTGCAGTTTAATAACACATGTGTAATACTTATAAAATATAGCACATAAAACTTATAAATACGTACACATAATTAATAGCTTATATGCACGTTGACAATAATTACTGCTGACATAAAATATTTTTCTAAATAAAACTGCTTTATAAAAAAATATCCTTCCCTAGGACTTAGGGAATAGTTAATTTAATAGTTTGTTCTAGTCTACAAGAAAATATGTATTTTATATATTGGAAGGATGCCGGGGCCAAAAACTGAAAAGACTACACAGTATATAAATTCAGAAATTAATGAAATATAACCTTACCTTTTATGACATCAGACTCTCTCTCAAAAAAAAAAAATGGTTGAGTTATCCATTTACAAAGACAATGTAGTTTATTAAATTGGCATAGAAGTAACAACTTGTTTGTTTATTAATCAATAAACAACTATCACATAGGATAGCAATTTAATTTGTTATAAAAACATATTACATGCCCTTAAGTAAAACAAATATTTCATATTGATACGCCCTTAGTTAAAAATTACAAATTATTTATGAAAGAAAACCCACCCTGAAATAATATAAAACCCACCCTTTTGTTTAAGTTAAAGTTGATCAAAATTTACAAAATACAAGGTTTTTAAGACAAACAAAGCTTTTTTTGTAACCTTATTGTTACAGAAAACACCATTTGCACAAGCAAAGATAATATCAAATATTTTATGTTTGTCAATAATTGTATACTCTTTTACACAACGTTGGCCAACTTATATAAGTAATAGAAAATAAAAAAAAAATGGGAAGCTTAAACAAATATAAATAAGTACGTTAGAATCCTAGTATGAATTGTGTGGCGTCACTATATCATAATAAACGAAAAAACAGGTTAATTTAATTTAGAAAGGACCCTTGGGGGCTGTTTGCTGGTTAAACTAAAAGTACTGCAGCGTATCCTATCCAATAATTTAACTAATAATTTAATTATGTTTTAACAAATACGTACATTTAAATACATAATATTGAAATCTTAACTTCAAACCAAACAAATAAACAGCTTAAATGTACACAGTTATTTAGGTTCAAATTTTGAAGTAGGTCTAATATGGTAGCTTGTAAATGTGGTATCACTGGATAAGTTTACAAATGCATAGGCCTTTCTGGAAAAATTTATGACTGACTGCGTTTGTTTTTGAGAAAAAAACATCTGTTCATAAATAGGCCTTTTTGCTGTAGATAGTTTTAAAAGAATTTTCAAACCTTAACCTGGTCACCATATGTTACACTTCGCAAACTTTAAAACTTAAGTAGGCCTTTTAAGAAAATGTATGATTGTTACTGTTTAGAAAAACTTGTACATAAAAATAGGCTTTTGTTGTAGATAGTTTTTAATTCATTTTTGTTAAGTTGAAGGGGTCCAGAAGATCTAGGCGAATCTGGGTGAAACTGTATCTGCGAATAAACACTGCATTGAAACAAAAAGTATTAGTTTATTGCCACATGTTTAGATGCACATGTTAGAAAATTTTATATTTGTTCATGCAAGAACATTTAGTTTGATTGTGCGTGTTTCATTTGGTTAGGCTTGCATTAACTTAGCACACTAAAACTTTCACAACTACTTTGCCTAAAGCATGGTTTTTGAACATGTTATACACTTTAATTAAAACTGAATTTAGACCATTAAATGTTTATATTTAATCTTTAAAACCGTTTAAAAAATTTGTTTTGTTTAGGCTATGTTCAATGGACATTTCGTTATAATAAAACCTATTTTACAATCACTTTAATTAGATATAAATTCAAAATGAAATTACTTGGTCTATAGAATACAACAAAGATTGTTACATGGAAAAATTACCTTTTTTAAGTACATGAAAATGCATGGCTAACTCAGGCATTAGAAAGCTAAATCAAACAAAGTTAAAGCATTGCGAACTCACCTGGATAACACTGATTTTAATTTTTACATCCAGCCACAAATTAAGTTAGGCCTATATAAAAACGATTTTGTGTCACCCATTTTATGAAGTAATTAAACTTTGAACCATTTTAATACGGAAACGACGTTCAGCGTCCATAGTTCTTTGAAAATGAATGATGTAAGTTTCGTGTCGGTGTAAAGATGGCTCGTAGCGCTTATGGTGTATGATTTAGGAATTGAGTTTTAGTTGTCATGGGCGTGCTGCACTCAGTCGGTGAAAGTTCTATCTGCACTATTTAGGCAGTTATCGGTAAGGTTGTTAAACAGAGTGAGTTTTGAATACATTGTTGTAGCGAAGTACTTATCGACGCTACAAGTTGAATTTAAACAATTGAAGTATTTAAATTTAAATTGACACAGTGCAATTTAATTTAGTCTAGAAGTTTAACTTAAAATTATGTTTTATTTTTTTTATTTTTGTCATCAATAATTACTCTAGGTTTGAATTTGATTCTAACTATTTGTATATTATATATTTATTTAAATCTAATTATTCAGGCAATTTTAAGTGCATTTTGCTAGTAAAGATAATTTTTCGAACATTTAACTTAAAGCTGCATAAGAAATTACTTGAGAATCTTGGTAACTGTTTAACATAAAGAAATTTCGCTTGCAACCATTACATTAAATAAATAGTTTGTTGTATTAATTTTTACTTTAATATGAAGCTGGGTATTTAAAATTTGTTGTTTTTAAAATTTGAACTATCAATAATTTTACCAGTACTCTAAGTTTAAATCTTATTAGTATATTATATATTTATTTATTGATATTTAATCATTCTGAAAATGTTCGTTTTAAAGTATTTTGTTAGTAAAAGTTTTTCTTGGAATCTTCAAATAACGCTGCAGACAATATTAATTGAGAATCTTGGTAACATTTCTTAAAGTAATCTCATCTGCAACGTAACATTGAATAAATAAATACCTTGCTATAACGGTCAGATCTAGGACTTTAGCTGTGCGCGCGGGAATCAGTTACCCGTACTGGACGGGGGATAGAGAGGGGCATCTTTTCTACAAACATTGGGTGACTCACTGGGCACAATAACCGGTTAACGCTACCCGGCCAACATCCACTCTATGTTTTATGCACGTGTAGTAGGTGCCTGGTCGTGGCCACAGCTAAAGTCCTCGATCTGTAACTTGACCGCAACGCAACATCATATTACCTAATTAATAGCTTTAGTAATTTCGTTTGCAACATTATATAAAATAACACGTGAGAGCTAAGGAGATGTGCTTGTGCGTTACGTCATGTCACCTCTGTGACGTCACATAGGAGGGGGACGAGAGGAAGGTTGGGTCAGTCAGAAAGCGCCAACATCAAACGAGTGAGCCAGCCCTTGTATTCTATAGCCCTGGTTACTTATACTGGTTTGTGTTAAGTGTATTTTATGACGACCTCAACATTGAGTAAAATGGTATATTACTTTAATTTATATGTGCGTAATATTTATGTGGCCAGATGATGGTGTAAAACCGAAACTGCAGTCGTCACAATAAAAAATAAATAACAAGGATTGATAGACGTTGAACCGATAAATTTATACCTAATTTATATCGTTATTTATAAATCAATCCGGGAGCTATATAACACAATGAAATATTAATTTTTAACTATAGTTACTTCGGCTCGCATTAAAATGCTGAAGTATTGAAATCATGCGAAAATTTTTGTGCGTCTGTCTGTCTGTGAACACGATATATGCATTAACAGAAGTCGTAGAAAACTTCTGGTGGTGCCAAAAATCTTCGTAATTTTATTGCGGAGAGTTGAAAATCTTTTGAGCTGTTTAGCGTGAGTCTTAGCAGGTCGGGGTCACGTTTTTGGGTACAAATTTTGAAAATTTTGGGTCAAAATTTTTTAAATACAGTGTTTGGTATCGTTTTATATGTTTTTGGATACGGGAAAACCGATTTTGACAGTTATTTAAAAAAAGCACGAGCCGAAGTCTCAAAAAAGTGTTCCAACTTTTCATCTTGTATTACATTTAAATTATAACCCGATGTTTATTTAGATTAATACACCTCTCTGTGAATTTCTTTAATAATCATGGAAAACAACTTTCATCCCGAATTGCATTTTCTCAGTTGTCCTTGACGCAATGATAAAATATGATGCACAGTTAGATTTGTCTTTAAATTATCTACATATTTTGTATCGCATCATTTTCTCGTAAAATTTTTAGCTTTTAAGATATTTAATTTTGAAAAGTGTTTACCGACGAAATCTTTAAACATATATCAAAGATACAAATATTGATATTACAGATACAATTACAGTTATTAATGTACATTTTGCACCTTTGTTTAAACCAATGCGATACACATTCATCCTCAGTTTCGTAAATTTATTTTAAACCAATCTTGATATAATAATACATAACAGATAATAATCTTGGTCTAAACTACAAAAGATAGGACACATGTTTTTATTATATATTATTCGCTAGTTTAGGCCTGCTGAATAACACAGTAAAGTTTGGTTTAATTGTTGCTAAACACCCTGTATAAAATACTTACAGCTGTTTACTCACATGTACCATTTACCTGTGTCAATATTCAGATAATTCTAAATTTGTTTTCAGATGCGTGACTTGAGGCATGATAATTTGAACCCATTCATAGGAGCATGCACTGATCCGCCCAATATATGTATCGTCACTGAATACTGCACTAGAGGGAGCCTTAAAGTAAGAAAACAGTAGTATTAAAGTTAACTTTAAGCCTAGAGTAGCACTACAAGACTTTTCTATTGTCAATTTCTAAGACTTAGTCGGCGTTATACTATAATTTGGCAAAGTAAAAAATAAGCATATTGATTTTTCATTTACCCAAGTCTTTCTTATTTGCCTTGTTAATATTATTAGGCCTACTTTTTAACGAACTTCATTACAGTTTCTCATCTTATTTTTGTATTACATTACTTTGTTTTCGCGTTATCTTTAACAAATTAAATGCAATACCATTTTTACTTTCTCACTGTTATAGTATAGAGAAAGTATAATGATCGTAAAAAAATCGATGTTGAGATTTTTGTGGAAATATCCGCTTTGTGACCCCCTGAGTCCAAAAAAGTGGTTTTTACAAAATGTCTGTCTGTATGTATGACTGTATCGATTTAAAAATATTTGCACCAGACATGTCAAGTAGGCCCTGTATAGATGCACGAAAAACGGATTTGAAACATTTTGAAAAACAACCCCTTTTTTGCAAAAAAACCCCAAAAAATCAGTTATTATTTTTTTATAAAAAAACCGGCTTTAACGATTTTGATAAAATTTGGCTTATTTGTAGCCTTTAATGTACCCTACCATATGCAAAAACCGCATCTTTCTAAAAATTCTCGTTTAGCTGATAATAATAACAATAACTGATTTTTGGGGGTTTTTTGGCCATAAAGATGGTAGTTTTTCAAAAATTTTCAAAACCTTTTTTCGTGCATCTATACAGGACCAATTGACGTGTTTGGTGCAAATTTGTTCGAAATCGATCGAATAGTTTTCTCTCTAGATAATAATAATAATATTTGTTAGTTAATCTCCTACTTTAATAAATCACCTCTCCTACCCCACCTACAATTATGAAGTCACAGTGAATCTGTTTAATAATTTAATTATGTTTGTGAGAAAGTATGTGCCAGTTCCTGGTACCATTTATTATACTTATAGTTGCAAACAGTTTAATCAAATTAGCTTCTGCATAGAGTGTTATGTTCCTTTGAATTAATAGTGCATCCATTTAACTACAAACTTAATATCTAACATAATACAGCAACACCGGCCGGCATCACACGAGGCACTTGGAAATACGTTGAGTGACAAATTAAACACCATGTCTCTCCACAACCGCAATGTTATCTCTGATGTAGTGTTAAATTGGTTAGGCTTTAGTCACTTCATTCCTTCGATAACCAATGTAAACTCTATTTAAAATATAAATATTGCTTGCCTAACTCTACTGTACATAATATTATGTATTTAAAATATATATATATTTACATACATGTAATATAAGCAGCTTTGTTCTGACTGCCTGGCATAGAATCAACGTAGAGCAAAAACTTCTAAAGTTAAAATACGAAAATTTAAAGGTATTCATATGGGCTCATAGACAGACACTAAAAAAGTATTTTGACAAACTTTTTTTATAGCTTAAAATTGCAGAAAAAATTTGGAGTTTACTATAACAGATGAAACAGCTCATTCGGATCTAAACTTTAGCAATACAATTTTATGTTATCCACACTGAACTATCCCACAATTCTTCAACGCATTGCATACCATAGCAACTAACTTAGCAAATTTAGAATCAGTTATTTTAGATGTACAACAACTAACTAACAATTTTTTAGATTAGATTACATTTAGAATCAGTTAATTATTTTTACAACAAATATTTTGTGGTAGGAGTTAACAAATATAAAATGTAACGCATAACGAAAAAAGTGTTATTAATTGGTTGCTATGGAAATGAAGAAACATGTGTTTTGGTTCATCAATTTAAATTAAGAGACGATCGGTTCCGTCCGGCGTAGTTTAACCGATCGGTTGTATTATCGTCAAACGCTGAAATAGGCCTACATTCAATAAACATAAAATGTTGTTTCATCAGTTTAGGACTATCTTAAAATTATTGTGTGTATGTTTAGTTTATTTTACCTGTCTTAAGGGCAACATAGGCCTACATGCAATAATTTTAGGTAAGGCCTATACTTAAAATTACTTTCTAGGCCTAACCTAAAATTATTGTATGTATGTTGACGTTATTATACAAATTATATCTGCTAGGATCCTTGAAATAAGTTTGAGTACAATTTTCTGCCAATCCTAACGTAACACTTTCACTAAAGTTTGTCGACGCGTTTCGGAATTTTTCCATTATCGAGACCTATTTCAGTACTGGATTCATCCGTTATGGAATCGTCTAGATATAGTTAGCCATGCCTCTCCTCCTACTACCGGTGTTGCTGCTTATGTAATCTGTTACATATTGCATAACAGATTACATAACATATTACATAACAGATTACATAAGCAGCAGCACCGGTAGTAGGAGGAGAGGCATGGTTAACTATATCTAGACGATTCCATAACGGATGAATCCAGTACTGAAATAGGTCTCGATAATGGAGGAATTCCGAAACGCGTCGACAAACTTTAGTGAAAGTGTTACGTTAGGATTGGCAGAAAATCGTACTCAAACTTACATTATATGTATGTTGACCTTAAGACAGGTAAACTAAATTAAACATACACACAATAATTTTAGGTTAGGCCTAGACTAATGAACCAACCAAATTTATTATAATAACATTAAACGGATGGAAACATTAAATATTTGTATACAAATCAAACTAATAATAAACGGCAATTGAAAGATTAAAATTATGTGTGTATGTTGTCGTTAAAGCTGGTAAAAGAATTGAAGAAAAGGGGCGATGAACTTCGTTCCTGACAGGGGTCCCACGACCGCACACATTTACTTTTTTTTTAGATTAGGTTAGCAAAATAAAAACACACAAACATAAAACAAACAAATTATCAACGAGGTTTCTTACTGTATTATAATTTAAACATCTGTTGTTACACGTCACAGATATGCAACTGATTCTGATCAAAAACTTAACAACAATTTTATGTTGGGTCTATGCTGAAGCAACACGTTTCTTGAATGGATTTACATTCATTACCATAGCAACCAACTTAGCAAATTTAGAATCATTCTTCTTCTCAACCAACAGCTTTTTTATGTTAGGATAAGTATAATAATAAAAATAAAAAAATGTGTATGTATGGATGAGTTTATTATTTCTGCATTGCTGTAAGGCATGTGTTGGTAAAACTAGCACAGCACCTCCAGGGATGGGGTGGAAGGGGATGTTATTAGAGTCAAGTCATTATTTTTCAAGGTCGCGGAGATAGTTGCACTACAATGTAATTAATATTTAGTGCAGGAAAAACTAAAACAATTTCCGTAGTAAACCACGGGTGTTCAAGCTCATATATACAGAGTGTTCATAAAGTCGATTTAACCCCCCCCCTCATTATTTTTGTTACTGGAAATAAGTTAACAAAACTTTGTATATATCTTCTGTTGCATAACAGGACAAATCTTTTAACATATCTGACCCTCTCTGATTTTGGGGGACTTAGGGGGCAAGGGTGGTTAAAAATTTCAAATATAAAGGTAGGTCATGTAATACACCATTGGAGAGCTTATCAAAGAGGAACACAATGGTGCAAACCACACGCGATTCCACGTTCACCGTGCAGTACACGTCTTACGGGAGAATAGACATGCTACTACCATTACAGGGAATATCTCGTTTATTGTCATCCGGGTTGCGTCAACTGACCGAGCGTAGCATGGGAGTTGATGTTTTTTAGTTGGCTATTAACGCTGAGACTGTCGTATGGACAGCATGACTTATGGGCGCTCTGTACTGCACGGTGGAAGTGGAATCGAGTGTAGAGCTTATTATCTTGCTTCGTTTCAAGTAATGGGCACTCAAAGTTCTGGAAAATGATATTGTTATCAAAACATTAAAGCAACTTATTAATTTGTTAATATTAGAAATAAGTAGGTCGCATGATATTTTCCAGAACTTTGATTGTACATTACTTTAAAATGAAGCAAGATATTAAGCTATAGTTTGCGCCATTGTGTTTCTCTTTTAATAAGCTTTCTAATGATGTATTACATGACCTACCTTTAAATTTGAAATTTATAACCCCCCTTTAACCTCTAAACCCCCCAAAATCATAGAGGGTCAGATGTGTCAAAAAAATTTCCTGTTATGCAACACAAGATATATATACAAATTGTTATTAACTTATTTTCAATAACAAAAATAATAAACGGGGTTAAAGGGACAAATCTAATGTAATATGTTAACATTTTACTTTATAGATTTTATAAAGTAAAATACAAGTGTGCAGAGTAGTCATGGTGGCCGTGGTTGTTAAGGCGTCAATGCTTTATCAATCGTCATGGCAACCATCAATGGAAAAGTTCCGGATTCAATTCCCATTGACACCGAATAATTTTCTAAATGTTTTCTTAACAGACATCATTGGCTGTGATTCGGATTCCACGTAAAACTTTAGGTCCCGTCTTCATTAGCCTTAAGTGCAAAACAGCAGGACGTTAAACACCAAAAAAAACAAAAAACAAGTGTGCAGATTTAAAAATAAACTATTGCGACAGTTAAATAATGAATTTGTCAATCAAATCAAAGTCAAAAAAGCAAATATTTTAAGAATGCAATACATTTTATTTAGAAGAGTAAAGTTATTGTTTCTTTTCTTAAACTGACAACATCAAAACAATAAAAATATTGTTTGATTGCTACAATATTATTTTTAATAGAATTAATAATATATTATCACTTCAATCTATTTGGCAGAATTTAAACCTTCGTTTTACATTCTTTAAGTAGAAATGACAGACAATGACTTGGAATAATTACTGTAATTTTTGTTCATATACCAGGAACAATTAATGTTGAGACAAAATTCAGTTATATCAGTAGCTTACTGTATTTCGTATTTGAAAAATGTATACAGTTTCAAGATGAGCTGTGCTTGTTGTTGTAAAGTATTAAAAACTAATTATAAAATTCAGACTTCAGCTGAAAATTTTATTTTACTATGGTGGGGTTGGTCTTGTATTCTTTACCACTGTGCTCGGACTATATATTTGAATTATCATTTGTAATATCTAAGACGAAAATTTGTGCATGCATAATGATTTAAAAATTATAGAGGAATAATTTTAATTGAGTCATGCTTTTAAAATACAAATATATTTTGAGAATATGTAAATTAATTTTCTTTTTACTAACACGTCATATTCTTGTTTAAAATGGCCCAGATACATCACACTTTAACCAAATGCACGTCCAAAGGTAAAAGTAAGGTAATAAGATTATCTCTTTAACTCAACACTTTTAGGGCTTAAGGAACATTATCAAATATATGTTTGTAAAATTCATTATTGGAATTTTCAGGATATCCTGGAGAATGAAGATGTGAAATTGGATAACATGTTTGTTGCATCGTTGGTTGCAGATATCCTAAGGGTAGGTACATGAATATACTTTGTTAATAGAACAGGAGCAAAGACAGAAAGAGAATTTTTTAAATGACTAGCTAGTGCCTACGACTTCGCTCGCAGATGTTATTAAATAAATAAAAGGCAATCGGGTAAATATTATTTCTTAAAATTACACGCAATTAAAAATAAAAAAATTTAAATCCTGATTCCATTGCCCAAAAACGCACAGTGAGTTTTCCCAAATCGATTTATGTGTGCCTTTTGGGCCTACGTAAATTATTAGCCTATCTATGCACCAATAAACACTAAAAATACCGATTTAAACCAAGATTTGATCATATCTCCTGAACGAACACAAAATTACAAATCAGATTTTGAGGTGAATGTAACATGTATGTAAATTTCATATTATTGCATACTGTTTTTATATACAGGGGTGGCAAGAAGTCCCGGAACAACCCAATATCTTTTTCCAGGTTCCACATACACAATTGAAACTTTGCAAATTGTTTATGGGTATAAAAAACTACCTTTTTAGAATATGGCTGATTTTTCACCTCCTCTGGGGGACGGCCTGTCAGGAGTCGGTGAAAAATCTTAAATATAAGCATGGGTTATTATGCATATCATTTTAAAGGTCTTGGTGAGACAAACACAACGACATAATAAAAATGAAAAATGGATGATCCTGAAAAAAGTTATGGCTGTTCAAAGTTTTGATATGTTGCATGTTAAATGAGCCTTATTTTAAGTTTAATTTATATTTACATGTTCCATGTATTACACGTTCAACTCTGCAAATTGTTTACGGGTATAAAGAACTACTTGTTTATGCTACAGTTGATTTTTCATCTCCTCTGGGCTGAATGAACTTATTCAAACTTTCAACTTTTTATACCCATAAACAATTTGCAAAGTTTCAATTGGGTAAGTGGAACCTGGAAAAAGATATTGGGTTGTTCCGGGACTTTTTGCCACCCCTGTATATTTAATGGTTAAACCAGCGTATACAGTATATTAAAACACAGACGATCTTATCAAAGTGTTAAGCTTTTGATCCAAATCAGTTGTTTTATTTATAATGATCACGTGTCACGTCCGTTCGCAAAACTAATAATTTTGTCCATAATTTTTCAAATTTTAAATAGGAACCCTAAACATTTACGGGATAAAACGTAGCCTAAATTAATCTCTGAAAAGTCCTCTATAGGCAATGAAGGTTTCGTCAAAATTGCTTCAGCGATTTCTGAGATTAGCACCGACAACAAATTTAAAAACACATGTTTAGGTTTTGGTAAAGTGTGAATGACCACATGAGCTTAGAAAAACGTATTTATTTCTAAATCACAGACACTTCAATTTTATTTATAATGTATGGATTGAACAAACTATATTTTCCGTAAACATTTGACATGATATTCTTGACTGTAACATATTTAAAGCAATATTTAACTAAATTAGGACGGACAAAAGGAGAAAACACAATTCGAATGTCATAATTTAATAATTTCTATTGGCGATAGCAGTATCGCTTTCTAACTAAAAGCAAGAGAAACAAAAATGCAATAATATAAACAATGTAAAAAAATGTTCCAGTTATAATTTAACAAAACAAAAATTTCCCTGTCTTCAAAGAAATATTTTTAAAAAAAGGCATATTTTTATAGGAGTAAATTCATACGAACACTGTGCTGCCTCAATATTTTTTCACTCTACATCATATGAAATAACAAACAGGTTTTAGATCTAAACTTGTTTTAAATTTACATTTTACTTTCTCGCTATACTGTAGTATAGAGAAAGTATAGTGATCGCAAAAAACAATCGATGTTGAGATTTTTGTGGAAATATCCGTTTTGGGACCCCCTGAGTCCAAAAAAGTGTTTTTTTTACAAAATGTCTGTCTGTACGTCTGTATGTATATACAAAGCTAGGGCGAAAACAATTCGATCGATTTCGAACAAATTTGCACCAAACATGTCAATTAGGCCTATATAGGCTAGATGCTCGAAAAATGTGTTTGAAAATTTTTGAACAACCACCCCCTTTTGGCCAAAAAATCTGTTATTATTTTTTAAATAAAAAAACGGCTCTAACGATTTTGATCAAATTTGCCTTATTCGTAGCCTTTAATGTACCCGTGCCAGTTCCTGGTACCGTTTATTTTATTCTATTTAAGGCAAATAAAACAACTGGTGGAGTGGACACATACCTTAAGTGGTTGGAGTATGCATTATTATACAATAATGATGGTTTTTATTTTTCATTTAATTACTACCATCAAATTTACGTACAATAATATGTAATAATAAATACATATTTATAAAATCACTAGATTTTTTAAAATTACTTTAAGTATTAAGAGTACATATAGTCAAAATTAACCTTTTACAAATATTCTAATATAGCCTATCTGTGTTTATAAAAAAAAAAAACACTCTGCATGTAAATTTAGATACATTATGCGTACATTATACCCTAATTTGTTTTATTATTCAATACATTGTTTTGTTTCGCAATAAAGGCCATGTTATAATTTTGTACAAAATTCGTTTATATTTTTAGATAATTTCATCAATACATCATACAAACATGCACGAAGACATCTATGCCCGCTTGCTTGAGTTTCGAGTCATTTTGTTTTACAGTTATTTAATGGAACAATTTTACACCCAACTAAGGATTTTTTTATCATGAACAATAGAATAATCCTCGCGTTTTATAAGCCACGATGGCCGTCGTTGTTAAGGCGTGAAAGCTTTATCAATCGTCATGGCAACCATCAATGGAAAAGTTTCGGGTTCAATTCCCATTGACCCCGATTAATTTTCTAAATGGTTTCTTAACGGACATCATTGGCTGTGGTTCAGATTCCACGTAAAACTGTAGGTCCCGTCTTCATTAGCCTTAAAGTGTAAAACAGCAGGACGTTAAAAAAAAATCCTCGCTTTTTGTCAAACTTTGCACGAACTTAAAGTTGCTGAAAACTACCAACTCCATAAGTTTTATGTAACAAGCTGTTTGAAAGCTAAAGCTATAATGTCCTTAACTATTTATTTCTTGTATAATTTTTGGAATTTTGAATTGTCAAAGTTAGAGTGGGATAAATTTATCGACGCTTCCCCACTATTACATCATAACCCGACATCAGAGAAGATTAGGTTGTTAATTAAATGACACCAAAAACTGTTCTTTGTTATTGACTAAACATTTGTTTGGATGTCGCCATATTTGCCGCATCGTCCTTATTAAGTTGCTTGCGGTAAATAGCTCACGTTCGGTTGTAGGGTTGTTTAGATATTAGTTTGTTGCTAATTGGTACCTGTAGGCTGTGTGTATAGTTTGAAACCCAAGTCGCAAACAGAAACTATCTCAGAGTTTCCTATATCCTTCGGGCCTTATAAACAATAAGAGATTTCACATTGTTATCCCGTCTTTCTTCTTATTCCGCGTGCATAATGTCTGTGCATTTAATTACAATACATTTTATGAGCTTGTATTTTCCTATAATTTGAGATGTTGTAAAAAGTGTGCACATTGAATAAAAACAATTGTTGTTTATGTATTATTATTTTCCACTTCTACATAAAAAGAAATTTATATACTGATGGTTTTTAAAACTGCAGAAAGCCCCAATAAATATAAGTATTACTACAAATTATGGTTTCAAAATAATGCTGCTCTGTGTGCAGGTGTGCCCTCGACTTCGCTCTCAGATATGACTAAAATAATGAAATCGGGTAAATATTGAGAGTTCAATGGCCCTAAACCATATAGTGAGTTTCGTCAAAAACTCCATATGTTTTCCATTTAAGCTTGCATACATGATCAGTAATTGAAATAGTTTTACCACGCAGCTGAACGGCTGTCGTGAGTTGAGCAAATTTCCAAAATTAAGTTTATATACCTATGTTTTTGGGTTTCAACCAACAATTTGGAAAATAGGTCTATTCACGACGGTGCTGAATAGCTGCAAAATGGTTCGCACGCCATTCCGCATATTGGGAGTATCTTCAATACACAATGCATTGCGTGCTTCGCACGCCAACCATACGGAAGAATCTAGCACATGGTTTTCAACCGGGTACTTCTATGATATTTTACGTTTTGATCGATTTTTTGGGAACCAAGCGAGCTATAAGGTCGCGTAAAAAACCAAAATATGCAGAAAAACATCCTACATGTATATTGGTAGAAAAAATCAAAAACAAATTTATTCTCTTAGGCAAAATCTAAAAAAATTGTTACTTTCGGTCAAAAAACGTGCTTCCGATTGTTGGAATTTTTTGGCTAACAAACTCGTCCGAGCGACGTAGACAACCACAACATGTGTACCAAATTTGAACCAAATCGGACTTAAAATACGGCCGCTAGAGTGCGAACACATATAAATATATGATTTTTAATGACACCCCAAAACGTGTTCTGGGGACCATTATCGGTGCTCATTTTACCATAAGGGCCACAGCAATAGCTCATTTTTCCTATGGAAATTCGCTAAAAACACGATTTCAACCAATTGTTTGAGATGCATTTAACGTCTATGAATACATTTTACTTAAAATATGTTTTACGAACAGTATTTCACACCTTAGACTCAAATAATCAAAATGTACTTGTTTTTCCTCCAATACATATAATTTAAAAGTAATATGAGAACAGTTATAGGTCTCTAGCTTCACATCCAGTTGTTTCCAGATTAGCATTCCAGAATGTTCTCGAACGTTCCTGAACAGGACGTCAGTTCGATGTTCCAGAACCATCTGGAACATTCTAGAACATTCTGGGCACATTCGGGAAGCTTATAGAACATTCAGGAACATTGTGGCCAGACTCGGACACTTCTGTACTCGATTCCCAGCAGTTTCACCGAATAAAAAGTCCATTTATGTAATTTGCTCTTTTGAACCCAGCCCTTGTAGTTCCAAACCAAAACGTTCTACATGGATGAGGAATGGAGAGCTACCGTACCATATAACCTCAATTTGGCCGAGGGGGTGGGTTACGGAGTTATAGGGACACGACCTGAAGAACCACATTTAATTGTTTATACATATATATATTGATTTTGTATAAATTTCCTCAAATCTTTCGAAATGTTTTATTTACTTATATTTAGAGTAAGATACACATTTTTCGTAACTACACTATCTTAACTATTTAGGTTGTGCCGTTTTCTTTCTGTGAAACATGCATAACTAACATTAACATTTTTGTATATTATTTATATATCTATATTTTTTATTATTATTTTCATAAAATTACTAGCGTTTATGTTTGTAGATTCAAAAGTAAAATAATTCGACCACGCAGTTGAACCGCTGACGTGAGTTGAGCGAATTTCCAAAATTAAATGTATATATATTTTTGGGTTTTAAACAACTATTTGGGAAATTGATCTACTCACGAAGGTGCTGCCAGCAAGTACCAACTATATTGCCATCGGTCACCACGGTATTAGCCGTGGATTTAATTCTGGTACTTTTACGGTATTTTACGTTTTGATAGTTTTTGGAGGAACCAGATGGGCTATAAGGTCGCGTAAAAAAACAAAATGTGCAGAATTTCGTATGTCTATGTTTTTTAAAGAAAACTTTTAAAAAAATTAATTCTAGCACGAAAAATGTCAAAAAATTTTTACTTCCGGTCAAAAATTTGGTCTACTTCCAGTCAATTTTGTTGGCTAACGAACTCGTCCAAACGACTTAGAAAACCAACCTGTGTACTTAATTTGGACCAAATCGGACTTAAAATGCGTCCGTTAGAGTTCACACAAATATATACATGATACTTCCGGTTACAAATTTGATCTACTTCCGGTAAATTTTTTTGGCTAACGAACTCGCCCAAGCAACTTAGAAAACCAACCTGTATACCAAATTTGGAACAAATCGGACGTTAAATGCGTCCTTTGGAGTGCGCACACTTATACAT
>JAGFPH010000978.1:8120-25819 GCA_018207615.1 Philaenus spumarius
TTTATTTCTAAATAAACTCGAAGAGATTTAGTGGTACTATTTACAAAATACATAAAAGTAATGCAAGTGCAAAGCTGCTGTTATGCAAAGTGCTTCGATTACTGTGAAGCAAACAATCTATAAATATTGAATATAATTACATTTAAGGTTAAATACAAATTTATTTAAATTTTAAAGTGCTATCTACAGTAACAGTAGGTTACGATGGCTTTAGCAGTTAAAATAAATGGTAGCTGTTAGATAATACAAACTCATTGCATGGCTTAAGCTATGCAGATTTAGAGAGGGATTTGTATTGAGATTTCAATAGGGTTTTATTTATCAAAGGCAACTAAAACAAAATATTCTTGTTTTAAATTGAAAATATTCAAATTTGAAGTGTATTTAGTATTGTATAGTAGAAAATTTAAATCAATACAATAATTTGAGTTACGATTATACCCTTTATTTTGACAAACATAGGTCCACTTTCATTTAATAGGTCTTACGAAACTAACATTGTTTTAATAGAAATAGTCAAACTAACCATAAAATATGCATAGGTATTTTTTTCTTTCTTAGGTACAATAATTATGAAAGCTTCATAGTTTCAAAAACCATCCAGCGTTGGATGAAGGTAATCCCCATGCCTCGTGAAATTACCTCGACCAATTTATTATCAAGCACAGTTGTGCATTATCAATGGATCCATATCAAACCTGTACAGGCTTCCCATTATGTTAACTCGTGGAATATCTTCTCAGATATGTAGCTTCTCTTTGGGAAAAATCGGAAGAGCGTTGACACGTTATGTACATGTATATAAATGTTGAGTGTCCTTCTAATAGAAGTAATTGTATTTGTTGGTCACTACAAGAGAGGATATTGCATGAGGCGGTATATGCTTCAATAACTGATCCAAAGGTAAAATATGTTTAAAAATGGAGAGCACAAAAAATACAACTTTTTACCGGGTAAAAATTTGCCTTAAAACAAAGTAAAAACTTAAACTTTTCAACATACTCTGTGCAATAGTACCTTCAATTGTAAAACCCTTATCGATTTATTTTATTCTGTTAAATTTTATTCGTTCATTTTATTTACAGTGTGTACATCTATTGTATATTACCTATGTTTACTGCATCATTGCTATTTTTAAAACGAATTAGGTTACATACTATGTAATTGTTATGATTCTTGATATCAAGAACTATGATTACTTGAACTATAATATGTTTTTAAACATGAAATATAATTCATCGATGAATAATAAAGCAATTTAAATTAGTTCGATCGAATTATTGAAACATGTAAGGCACTATTTGAAGTTTTACAGGCTTAAAAGAGAGTTGAAGCGTTTATTTACTAGCATAGTAAATAATTGGAAAATTCATACTTTATAGTAATTATTTTTTTATTCAAAAAGTTTGATTGGGTTCTATTTTTAAAAGGTGCGTTTAACCACTGTATTTATTATTAAAATAATAATTGTTTTATATCAAATATAACGTTATTCATATATTTTTAGCTTTCTTAAAAGTGTGTGAAATCAGCATAAGCATTTGTAATTTTGTATGCATAAAAGTTGTAAGCATTGCATTTATTTAAATATACACAAAGTATATAATTCAAATGTAAATATATCTATGGTCAAAACAGAAGGTCTTTGTGAAGAGAGGTAGTTTAAATATTAATCATAATGTATTACAGTGAGGGGAGTTAATTCCTTCTCTGCGTTACTGCGGCAAAATATGTAAATATTTCACAAGAGAATGTAGCTATTTATGTAGAAGAAGTGTATTTAGTTAGAGAAGAGAAACTTTAAAAGGAACATCAATCATTCCTTATTTTACTTTGGTTTGTTGAAACTGCATTCCTTTTTAGTTTACGGAGTAATATTTTGTTTTTATTTTGTACGGTACTTTACTAATAAAACTAGCCTGAACGTGTAGTTAATTTAGTACATTAGACATTGAAGCATTGTCTACAGTAAATATGTTAATGTACTTCTTTAAATATAATCTGTAATAAACATTACACCAGAACAAGCAATTCTTCAAAAATGTAATTAAATTAAATGTTCATGATATTTAAACCATTTACTTTTAAAAATAGAAACCGTTTTAGCGAGTTATCTAGATTGTTGATGTATAAATTAACTGTAAAAATACAAAGGAAAATGTAAATTACTTGCCTTATAAAAAGAATTTTAATGCGATTAATGCGTGACTTGCCCAAATTTAAATTAAATATGTATATCAATATAGGTTTCAATTATCTTCTACGTCCACTTAATCCATTCTGCAAAGTGCTGTAATATCAATTTATTACTCAGTATAACTTCCATTTTAAAACTAAAATTGTACACTTACATTTTAATGATGTTTAGTAAATGTTTTTTCGAGATTAATTGTGGATTAAACTAAACCTATTAGATCTTGTTTAAATTACATAAGTTCTAGTAATTTCTGTTGAATTAGACATCAGTAACAAAAATGTATAGAATGATATCTGTTTAGGATCTGGAAGTACATGAATTTTCATTTAAAGAATAACAATTACCAAGATGTGTAAAATATGTACTCAGTAGTTTCCGCCTAGTTCAAACTATTAAAAAATGTTTTCTATTGTTAATCTATTAAACTATTCTATTGTATATTCTAGTGACTTAATAGAAACACTGAAATGAAACGAGCCATTAGCTCCAATCTACCAAGTGGCTAAATATCAGTTGGGTTGAGACATTTCATTGAGTTGGACATTTCGATAGTAGAACCATAGATCATGAATAATAATTAGGTTATCCAAATACAATGGTACAACGAAACTAATTTATCTCCTACTGTACATGCGAATACTTTGCTGCCTGGTATTACGGTATTTCTTTGGAACTTATAAATAATTTTGATAGTTATAGTAATGTTAATTGCTTAAAGTTGCTTATTATTTAAGTGTTTATAACATTGTTTGTTTTAGCTTAAATAAAGTGATTTGGGCCTAATTTTGTTGACTGGGTTAAGCTTTATAAATTGATTTTAAACAATACTTTGGCACCCTGAGTCTCAGTATAAATAGTTTTACATTTCATCCATCCATCAAAAACACTGTTAGAATAACTTTAAGTAAAAATCCACTTTCAATAGATTTCAGAGCATAGAAAACATTCTTTACTTATAAGTAATGTATCCAATATTAAATGACTGTAGTTTTTTATATTAAATGATACTGATGTTCTCTATATTAGTAACATGCGTTGATATAGCTTATAAGAAAATTTTAATTTATATAAAAAGTAAGCTAGTTACAATTTGTCTTTTAACAGACATGATTAAGTCAGTGACTTTGGTAAGGAACACTTAAACATAAATTCTGTTTGAAAGTTTAAGACCAAGAAATGAAAATTGTCGAACTTCTATTACACAAAAATATTTATAATACTTCGGTCCTAGTTCATTGTAATACGAAAAATCAAAAATATTGTAACCGTCACATTTAGTAAACTAGGACCAAGAGAGTATGTTTCAAACGTGTTTCTTGTCTACTTCAAAATATACTTCTATTAAAATTACCGTTTACGCCCAGTGGTTATATAGGATTTATGTTAGGGTGAAAGTATACGAAAGAATTATTGGACTACAGGATTCTAAAATCAATTAGACTAAAGTTTTTTTTACAGATTTTAGAAAAATAATGCATGCTAGTTTAAGTAACTAAGCAGTGAGTGTTTAGATTACTTGAATCATTTATTAAAGAAAAACGAAATTTTAAAATATTTTTTATTTACATTAAATATAGATTAAAGGAATAATACACCCATAATTTAAAGATAACCCATTTTAATGTTTTACAAAACTGTATACAAACTGTGGTTTATTTTGAATTTTTTTAATATTTTTATAAAACTCTTAAGAGCAGGATTTTTATTGAATAGAACAAGCAAGCAAAAAGCTAAAACACTTAACCCAGAGAAAAGGGATGGAGAAAGCCTATTCAATTATATTTGGAAATTCGCAATCAAATTAAAGGCTCTAAGTCGTTAAAAATAATCACTTTTCAAAACCGAAGTTTATTTTTGACAATAGAAACAAAATATCCGAATGTCACTAAAGTCTCTAATAGTAATAGGTACTAGCTTATTTAATCTGGAAATTAAAAATATAAACAAAAATACAAAATGTTTTATATTTCAAGAATATTTAGATAATTTTATATAAAATGATACTAGTTAGTAAACTTGTATTACTGGAAGCATAATGTTCTTTCTTGATTTATGCATTATAAGTTGTTTGTATATCGGAATAAAAATCCATGTTTGTATTGTTTGATAAATGTATATATTTAATCTGACTATATTGTATGCTATGTTGTTAGTAGATCTACTAATAGTCTTTAGTTATATTAAATGCATTCAATGTTATATTAAATAATACTTATATAAAGCATAATATGTGTTAAATTGTTGAACCAAAAAATGCTACATTACAGTCTGCTAAACATTTTGCACCTTGCACTTATATTTACATTTGTGTTTCATTGGAAGTAACTAGAACAATATATTACTAATTCTTTATGGTGTCAAAATTCAAAACAAAAAATGTATGTAATTTTGTATAAGTATTAGGTTCTTACATAATTGTTGAAATTTGTTGGCTGAATTCTAAACACAGACATTGGAGCTTCAAATGTGACCAATTATTATACGAGTACCAGTAAGATTATATTTGACACAAAACTTTGCTTGTTATTTCAGTATTACAATTATTTACACATAAAAATAAATAATTCCATACATTTAAAGAGAATTACATGGGGTATTTTAAAAATATATTATGTTATAACAATTATTTGTTAATCGCCATTCCGAATATTGATATATTAATTATTAAATATAAGACTTACCGTCTTCAATATTCCGTTTTTTCGTGCTTGAACGACCGCCATTTCGGCTATTCACCGCACGGTAAATGACGTTTCGGAGTACGCATCGGGACATCATCAAATATAGTCGACTCATGTGTCAATAGGTTTTTTTAATAATACGGTTGAGTAAGTGTTTTTTTGTTTATGTGTAATTATGTGCAAGTGTCCGTGTAAAATTATGAAGGGAAACCTGAAAAGAAACTTGAAAATGGCTGCAAAGCCAAAACGACGGTAAGTTTTAAATTTAATGAGATATTATTTATTAAACCTATTTCTTAACGACATAGTTGATTTTCTTTAGACGTGTATAAAGCTTTCAAACTAAAACAATGAAGGGTTTACAGATCACACGATCGTTAGGATAACATATTCCATACATAAAACACATGCAATCATTAAATATACCGTCTCTTCACATGTTCTAAAGCAGTCTTCGCTCTCCGCCATAAGTAAATGCCACAAAAGAAAGATCGTCATATTGTTGAGCATAATGTAATATTCAGCTGTAATGACGTTGGCACAAAAGAGAGTTGACTTACATGACATGACGTAAAGAGTTTACATATAAATTTTTAATATATTATCTGTATTGTCAAATAGATTTATTATTTATTTGCTGCTGACGTTTTAAAATTTTAGTAATATGTTGAAACTAGTCTTTTTATCTTGTTGAATGTCATATAAGTTTTCTCGACAAGCTTAGAAAAAACCGGTTCCGTTTGTCTGAAGAAGGGTATTGTGGATAAAAAGGAAGAGGTCGATAATAGTAAAATGATATTATGCTGCTTCAAATTAAATATGGTCCTAATTTTTTTATAAGTTTTAGTATTATTTAGATATAGTAAAAATAAGATTTATTACCCAAAAATAATATGGGTCCAGAAAATAAAACGAACTTTCTCCCGAGTATCGCCCGACCGGCCAGACGTGCATGTCTTCGAGTGTATCTACATCATATTGAGCCTTATTATTCTCTTTACGACCTCCTCATGGTGTGGAACTTACTTGTTATGTTAGTGTTGTGTTTGTGTATTAACGTTTGATAATTTCCTGATTAACAAGGTAAAATCAACCTAAATTAAAGTAGGATTATGACGTGATATACAAGTTTGATTCTTATTACTCTTAGGGCTGTTAAAAGTAGTGATCACCAACAAACCAACGTTCTTGTAGCTAACGACATGCAAAATCAAACATTTTCGTTGTAATTTATTACTATCACCCAAGCATTAAGAACAAATTTTACAAACTCTTCGTGTACAACTTTTGCTAAATTAGAAAATCGTTTAATAAATATACAGAGTCAATTGATCTTAAAAAGTACAAGATGAACAGCAAACTTTAGATGGAGGACCTACGTTTTAGTGACCATTCAAAATATGAATTGGAAATTTCATAAAATTGTCCATTATAGCGTTCGCTTAGATTTTTTGTAATGGAATAATCAATATTTTATGGTGTATTCAAACTCTACATGCAATTTTAGCTCTTTTTTATTCTTGGACAATTTTTCATAATCTAACCGTTTAGGAGCAAGAGACCTAAAGTGTCAAAAAACAGCTTAGGCAACTTTAAAATAATCAGCTGATATTAAGTATTTGATAAATCATTAACTGTTGAGTTTTCTCATTAATATTTAGTATAGCAATTTATTCTTCGTTGACAAAAAATTCGTGCCTGATATTCAGTTAATGTTTTTGTAAACTTCAGTGTGGTTTTAAGTTTTACGTTCTTGTTTTCTTGTTACTATTTTACTCTTACAAAATTGAGTTTACAAATATAGAAAAATTGTACAGGTTTACTTTCTCAGCCAAAGTAAACAGTTCCTTCTTCAGAAACTACTTATGAAGGAAGATTCATATTTATCGATGATCGACGATCGTTTAAAATGTTTATTTTTAAAAACTCACTAAAACATAAGAAGTTGTGGATCGTTTTCGAAGAAACATGGAGTTCTAACAGAGAAAGTAGAAATCGATATTCTTTCATTTTTTAGGAATATCTTAAGTACATTTTAGAGAATTTGCAGATTTGTGTGGTATTTCATTGAGTTAATGGTGTAAAATACTCGAAACTCACAAATATCATCATCACAAATCGACATCTGTTCAAGCTATACTTCCTGGAGACGAGGAAAGGAGATTTTAGTTTTGCAGTTTGTGTATGATATTGCTAAACATAAACAGCACTTCGATCCAACTATAATTTCACGGATGAAACAAATTTATCCAACAAAGTCATAATGAACTCGTCCGATTTGGGCTATAAAATCACTCTTAGGGTTAGAGAGAGTCAAGATCAAATTAGGTTATCCATAAACTCATTGGTGTTGGGTCTTGGATAACCGGATACTATATATGATCAAGGTTAATTGACAGCTGCCCGGTATCGTCAAATTTAGAAGACATAAATATTGATTGCAGCCATATATATAGTTCCTCTTATTTTAACTTGTTTCACCACCAGGATGGAGCACCAGCTCACAACAGCGAGATAATAAGGAAGGTTTAAAAAGTTTTAAACGCTTTTTCCCTGTAAATGGTTCTCTACTCATGGAGCTGTAGCATGGCATACAAGAGTCCCCGGTTTCTTTCCTTGGGGAAGCCCCCAAAACAATCTTTACGAAACCCCATGTTCTATAGTAGATTAATTGCTAGCTTCAGAAATATTTCACTCTATTCACCACACTATACTGTTAAGGGCCACACCTCATATTACCCAATTTAGTACCAGCTTTAGAAATACGATATTTTAAAATCTAGTGCTAATTTAAATATTTTCATGAGATAGGAGGCTAATAAAATATTTTCATTTTACAATTAGTTTTTTATTCTGTTAATACTTTAGAAATATATAAACAACATGAAATCAAAAAAAGTTAAATTCAATTTGAAATGATTTTAAACTTTGCTGTACATCTTGTCCTCTTCGAGGTCACATTGGTTGCTCAGTTAAAATGGACACCATGTATTAAATTTGGCAATAATACATTTTTGTACGCTAGACTTAATTGAATTTCACCTGGTCTTAAAGAATAGCACTATCCGCATTAATACGAAATTGTAAAGCTAATTTCATTAACTTTTAATTGAACTAGAGCCTTGGTTTTTAAATAATACAAATTATTAATTTCGTATTTCGGTTGTAATGAGTTTTGATCACTCATAAGAATTATAAATGGAAAGCTCATATTCGTACATAATATAGAAGTAATTGTACTTGGTTTTGTTTTTATACGTTTTTCATTCCCGTATTTTCCTGAACAAATATGTTCAGTACAATTGAACACTCTTATCCTCTTTAAAACAGCTTTTGGCTTGGTTTTCTTTCTACTAGTAATATATACAATTTTATTATTGGGTGAATTTTCTATTTTAGAAATGGTTGTCGTTCGTCATAATTCTCATGCCTTTTTGGTATGGTAAATGTTGTTTACGATGTATTAAGTCTCAGTTTAGCAGTCTTTTTGACTAATAAATATGAGTATTTTATAAACACTTTTAGACATATTTAAAACAAAAATTAAATGTCTAAATGTTTTCGTTTCATTAAATTTATTGTTATTTTTAAATAAAAATACAGATTGACAAGTTCTTTAAATATACAAACATTCTACACTTTTCACTGTTTTTATAAAAGTGTTAGGCTACACTTATATGAAAAAATACAAAATATTAAGACAGAAGAGCTCTATGATAACAGCTTTGTCAAATATAAATCATAAGTTATTATTGCGGGAAACGTTAATATTCCCCACTGCATCACTGCGGTAGAATATGTAAATACTTCAAAACAAGACAATGAACCTATTTATCAAGTAAAGTCTCTTTAGAGACGAGAACTTCTGAAGGAGAATCCATCATTCTTTATTTTACTTTGATTTGTGGCAATCTCTTTTGCTTTTAGTCAATACTATAATATGGTTGTTCACCATGTCTAGCTTTATTTCCATAAAAATACGTTTGCTGATTAATAGTATCAAATAAAAATAATTAATAAATTACTATCTTGAGATTGAAATGTACATTTTAATAGAAGTGTTTAGTTTTATATGAAATGGACTCCAGTGTTGATGGTTAGAATTAAATTATTTAAAGATATCTACATAAAAATGTGGGACTCTGTCTAATAATCTTACCACTAAAGTCGTATATATACAAATTGTCAGGGAAATATACGAAAACGCCAAATATGTTAAACTGGAAAGCCAATCAGAAAAATCCAAATTTGAACTATCCAATCAAAGAAGAATAAAAAATGCGTGAAATAAAGAGTTGGGAGATTTGGATAAAAAACCGTGGTCGATCTAAAAGAAACCTTCAAGTGAGGAACACCGGGAGTATACATTTCAAAGTGCATTAGTAGAACTTTATCAGCATCATTTCATCATCAAACAGAACCGTTATTTGCGTGCAGAATTATCCAACAGAAGTTATGAATTTATTAGAATTACAACCATGAATTCAACAACGTAAGATCATCAAAGGAGTGCGTTAAAATCAATTAAATCAAGTGCAGTGTATAGTAAAAATAAATAAGTCAATAAGTGCCTAGTGGGTGGGAAAGTGATAGAGCCAAATTATGTAAGGAGTTTTAAACCACTCATTAATGTAAAACTGATCTCGAGGGTTAGTAGAATTATAAAACGAAAGCATATTCTAGTTTATATTATAATAATTAAAGTATTTTGTGGGTGAAGAAAAGTATTTGGCGTAGGTTCCTTTTCATTAAGAATTAGCTGAGAGGGTTGAAACCTCAAAAGCAATTAGGATCGGTTCGGATATCATTAGGTAGATGATGTAAATAATCTAGCTGAGAAACCACGTGGCGATTTATATTTAAATCCAGTTTAAAAGCGTTTTAATTTAATTAAAATTCACTTTGTTTTATAGATTTCATTCACATTAATAATGAGTAAAATTACAAATGTTTTAAAGCATTCATTTAGATATCACTGTTTAAAACGAGTAGATTCAAGATAAGATTAATGGAGTTGGTATTTAGAATAGTTGTTATATTTTATGCTAGCTGTTTAGGAATTAATATTATAAATTAGTTCTGTTAAGTTATGTTTTAATTGAGAATGGCCAACTCAAATTTCAACTTTCAATTGTTTTATAATTTGCATCATATTGAACTATTTAGTGTAAAAATTATTTGAAAATTTTAATAACTTTTTTATAACGAATAATATCTTAACTTAAGCTCTGTAATTATGTCAACCCAGTTTCATTTGTAATTAACCCATTTGCTAAGCAAAATTTGATTCGTGAGTCAAATCTGGTGGAAGCCACTATAATTTGAAGCACAACCTTAAAATCATATTACAATTGTCACATTATTATTGACACATTATTAAAATGGCAATTCAGATAATATCACATTGTAAAGTCTCATAAAATCAATTAATCTTGCTTGGTAAAACTTTAAAATCAAATAAATCTTACAAAATGTACGAAATGTACAAATTTACGAAGTTCTTTAAGTAAATAATTTGAGGTTATTAATGCAATTACATTTGTCAGAAAACCTTTCTAAAAAAGAAACTTCAAAATAAGTTGTACTAAACTAGTGTAGAGGCACGATAAAATATAATTAAATCTAATATTTTACTTTGAATATTTAAAAGGATAGCTTATTTTAAAAGTTTAATACAAACCATTGATTTCTGATGTATATTTAGAGGTTTACATAAACAAGATCTTACCAAATTAGGAGTAAATATTTAAACATTCACCTCTATTTCAGTAATTAAATGAAATTCAGAAAATCCAAAACATGACAATAGTAGGAAATTAAAGCATTTTCAAACAAAATATGTTTTATTAAAGAGTTTTAAATTATGCTGAATAAATATTAGACGTTTACTCTACATCTTATAACATAAAACAACTAAAACCCACATTGTAAATAACATTGTTTTGTTTTGTGGTCTTTATGACATGCTTTACGCTTTAGCACTTTATGTTGTTCTGGGTGTAGGAAATAATGTATTGTTTTGTAGAGGGTTGGATTTGTTGTGATTTATCACGCATGTTTTCACCATCGTCCAAAATGGCGTTATTCATATTTTATTACGTCTCTTTCTGTGTCGAAAGTAAATAAGAGTTCCTCGAAAGTAAAAAAAGGTCAAAAAAAGGAGGATTTTGTTCCTCGAATAAGGTTATTTAACCTGAACCCATCAATATTATACTGCAAAAGGTATAAACTCATTTATATCAATTTGTATTTGTTAAGTGTATTTGTTTTTGGAATAATTGGGCATTAATTATTTCCGTTGCACTTTGTTTTTATCATAGTAACAAACCAGACGTTTTTAACGATGTGCAACTAAAGTAAGTAAGTAAGTTTTATTCATCGCTTCTTTACAAAATCAACAGTATAAAAAATATATAAACTAAACGCACTACATATTCTATCAAATAAATGTAAGTGTACATACTTTACTTTTCAAAATATAATAGGTTCTGATTAGTTCCAAATGAGAAGCAATAAATCCCCGAGGTATATAACACCTGTAAGGGGCAACAAAACAACAAAAATATAACACAAAATAACTTAGAATAAAAAATGAAGAAAAACAAAAAAATATTTATAATTTAATTACTATTTAAGCGAGAAATCGCAGAGAGAAATGAAGCCGGACCAATCACAATAACAATCACAATTAAGCAGAGTCTAGAATAACTAACTCAAAAATCGGCTTCTACATTTGATTACATTGCATAAGCAATGCAATACATTTTTACAATAAAACTTAACAAAAATACCATTCTAAACAAAAACTACATATTAACTTACATTACTAACCTGTCATTCATTCATACACGCTCAATATCACTCATTCATTCCTTTTACACTCTCAATAACCAACATTAAAGAAGAAATCAATGTTTTTAACTTCAGTTAAATGATTCCTCAATAATCTTATAAATCTAAATTTATTTCCACATATTTTAATATTTTCCGGTAAATAATTAATGAACTTTGGTGCTAAATATGTATAGAATTTCATAAATACTGAAAGGTTTGGTTTCGGTACATTGACATTAAATTTATTTCTTAATTCTTTACTCCTTGATGTCAAGCTACTATTATTGTTCCCACTCCTGTCAAAGAAAATTTCCAAAACCTTATAAATATATAAACTCCTCAATGGTAAAATATTCAAAGTTTGAAAAAGGGGTGATGTGTGCTCATTTTTCTGCTTGTTTGAAACAATCCTTATGAAATACTTTTGTAAAGTTATAATGGGTTTTACTGTAGTATAATACGCTCCTCCCCAAACTGATAGACCGTACTCTAACTTTGAGCTCACCAGAGCATAGTAAAGAGTCTTTAAAATATTCCTATTGCATAGATATTTTAACATATAAAAAACGCGAATGTACTTTATCAATTATTTATTCTTTAAGTAACTTATATGTGTTTTCCATGTCAACCTTGCATCAACAAACAATCCTAAGTATTTGATATTATCAACCTGTTCTATAGAAAGACACGTGCATTTAGTTGAGTTACAATTTATACTGTGATACTTTAAGGGCTCAGCAAAGAAGGAACTTCTGGCAATACTGAAAATTATATATTTTGTCTTCGGGCTCATGATCATATAATTTTGCGTGAACCACCAGCGCAAAGAGGATATGTCATTCTGCATTTTTACTTTTAATTGTTCTTCGGAATCAGCTTTATAAAACAAAGCGGAATCATCAGCGAAAGCTACAAGTTCACCCATGAAATTTCCATTGCATAGGCTATTCACATATATTAAAAACAAAGGGCCAGAGAGCACAGACCCCTGTGGGATACCATATTGAGCATGTCCTATATCGCTGTAACTATCGTTTATTTTAGTTTGTTGTATTCTACCATTTAGGTACGAGCAAAACCATTGCAATGCTACACCTCTAATCCCAGCGTCATATAAACGAGATAAAAGAATGTCGTGATCCACAGTGTCAAAAGCCTTCATTACATCTACAAAAATACCAGAGCTAAATTTACCTTCATTTACACCATTATAAACCTTACTCATAAATTGGAGTAGTGCATTATTTGTATTCAATTTCTCCCTAAATCCAAATTGTTTAACACTGAAAAATTTATTTTTGTCCAAAAAACTAACTAATCTTCGCTTAACAACCTTCTCTAGGATTTTCGAAAATATCGACAGCAACACAATAGGTCTATAATTACTAGGATCCCTTTTATCATTTTTTTTATAAAGGGGTTTAACAATTGATTTTTTTAAAGCACACGGAAATTCTCCCGCACTTAGACTGAAATTAAACAAATACACGAGTACTTCCACAATATTATCCGAAATCTGTTTAATAATTACCGGTGTAATACTATCAAAACCAGGTGCTTTTCTGTTCTGTAAAGAGTTAATTATTTCTTTAATTTCCTTTTTTGAAGTTGGATAAAAAAACAGAGAACGACTACTTACATTAATTTTAAACAAGTTATCATAATTTGCTGCGAAATTTGGAATACAAGCTCTTTGTATCGTAATATCTTTTCTAAGGTCTGCAGTTACACTGCAGAAATAGGAATTGAAAATGTTTGCAATCTCTACTGGGTCATAAACCATCTGACCGTTACTATCTTTCAACGCAATGTTTTCGTTGCTCACAGTTTCCTCACCAATTAAATGCTTAATAGTTTTCCACTGTCGTTTGGGGTCTCGTTTGGTTTCTTCAAAAATACCAGTATAGTGACAATTTTTTGTTTCGCGTATAGCATTTATTACCCTGTTTTTATAGATCGTGTATTGACGATGGAGGTCATTATTTGTACGTTGTTTTATACTCTTTTTAAATAATTTATTTTTAATGTTAATCATTTCTAAAAGTTATGTTTTATTTCATGACGTATAATATTATTAAACTACAGTAGAGCGTCAATAATCCGGACGTCAAAAATCCGGACCGTCGATAATCCGGATTCAATTCCGGCCAAAAAAAAAAAAATTTACGTGAATGTTGTACAAACATACAAATGTTTGTCAAACAAAAGCATTGATGCGACAGACCTGGCGGGGTTGTCTAACTGCCACAAAAGAATGCGAGGGTATTCTGCTCGGGAGGAGGGAGGGGTAAACAACAAGTCTAACTATGTACCTGAACACCTGCCCACCTTGACCTGCCGCTTCCCGTGATTTCTTTGTTAGTTCCGTCTCTTGACTACACGCTGTTACTACACCTGTAATGTATTGTTTTCTGTGCTTATTAAATTGTACTTTAACTTCAATCGCCAATCGTTTGCGTTACATACTAAAGCGAACCACTTCTGTAGTTCAAAAATCAATAACATACTTTTTTAAGAGCTCTAGCAATATAATATGAACGCTTTAGTATTCTGTAAGTACATATATACTGTATTGTACATTACATATTACTGTAGCCTATGTATGTATATTCTACCTTTTAAATAGGCCTACATTATAAGTTCATATTAATTAATGGTTTTATTTATCTGCTTCAATTATTTAACCACTAAAGTGAATTACTAACAGTTTTATCAAGTTTTCTTTTTGATATAAACTTAAACGAATTAAAAAAAAAAATTTTTTATTAAAATTTTCTTTTTGTTTGAAAATCCGGAAATTTTGATAATCCGGACAGGGTCCGGTCACAATTAATCCGGATTATCGACGCTCTACTGCAGTACAAACTTTTAGTACTTTTTATCAGAATATCGAACCAAACAATAAAATAAACCATGTATCGTAATAATCAACAAATACATTATTTTGGCCGCTTTGATTAAATTTCATCTATTGGTCTTGAATGTGTTTTTAGTAGTAGTAGATCTAAAATCTAATAGTTTAGATTAATAGTTTAATGGTTTGGTAGTATTAGTTGACCATGTTGTATTATGATATATAGGTGAACATCGATTGACAGTCTGGCGTGACCATCTATAATGATGTTAATCTGAATAACTGTCACTTCCCATTTGTACCATACAAGTTGGAAGTCATTAATACAACACGAATATAATATTATTGCACTATTCAGATTTTAATCAAACTAACTATAACATCATATGTTTTAACGTTTGTATTATTTAGCAGTATTTGGGTGTGCACTGAATAAAGTCGACGTTTTGAATTTGTTCTGTTCTGGTAGTGTTACATAATTCTCAACTCAAATATATTGTAAGTAAATGACTAAAAGAAAATAAATAATGTTGATAAAAAATACTTTGAGGCTAATTGAATAATCTGCTGTAACGGCATGGTTGGTTCAATCAAATGTGAAATACATTTACAGGAGAAAAAGAGAGTCATAAAATGTAGTCATTCTCTCTGATTGTGTTTAAAATAAAAAATATAAATTAGAGGAATGTCAAAAACAGGCTTCTGTTTCAAGCTTAATAAATAATACGTAATATAATTTAAACTTACTCTTAGTTATTTTTTAACTGTTATATTTTACAATGTTAAATAAGCAAAATTGTAATGCTAAAAACTAAATGAAATGACTCCATTATATACGATGTAAACTATTTGGTTGCAGATGATTATTGCTTTAGAAAATATGATTTCACGTTATAAAATATCATTTAAGCTTTACTTTAGATAATAGTTTTACTTTAGTTTTGAGATCTCAAATCAAAAAGCCACCTCTATAAAATCAAGCTATCAAAAGTGCAGTTAACTGTAGAGGTTGTGGAAGTGTTGATCTACTTTCTGCTGTACTTATTAGGTTAGCCTTAATATTGCACACCCTGCTTCATTACATATTGGCTGGAATCTTTGCAAAGAACCTCCTAAGCTTTAATAGGTACTTTCAATTTATTATTTATTTTCTACTTTTGATATTAACATTAACAATCTTACTAGCGAAACCTAAACCTAATAAACCATTTTGTAGAACAGTAGGGTCTACTAAGTACAGAGTTTTGTAATTTGTCTTTTTTATCCATAAGTTTAAGTAAACTTCTTGCAATGCATCCACTTATTATGACACATTGAAGGGCGGCGCAGTACATCATAAACTATTGCATGGTTATAATGTATTGAATAAATAATTGTAATAGGGCGTTTTCAAGAGGAAGGTGTCAGCTTTACGATGAAACTTTTTTTATAGCATAATCATCTAACAAATTAATATATATATATATATATATATATTCAAATCAAAAACCCAGTGTCTCAAAGAAAATAATGTACGTCTCTTATGTTAAGTACTTTAAGGTACTCATAAAAAATCAACCGTATTTTAAATTATTAGAACTTTTGGTCTAAAATTACCCCTACCGACTGGCCTATACTTGCAATGCATCCACCTATTATGACACATTAAAGGCAAAAAAAGTGTTTAACACCTTTGCATAGTTTAAGTTAAGTTAATAATTTGTGTAGGTAATATTACTCATAATATATTTAAGGAATCATATTACACAATATAGTATCAGCTTTAGAAATACGATATTTTAAAATCTAGTGCTAATTTAAAAACATTTTATGAATAATTTCCACATTATGGAATTGTTTTTATTCGTGTAACTAATCCTATGGATCCTTTATATGTAAACTTATATATGGTGAGTCATCTATGTTTTATTTGGACATTAAAAACATCAATAAATTGCAATCAAACCAATCCTACAAAATGTGTCTGTAATTACAGAAGTTATGTTTATTTATTTCCGCAGCATCTGTTATTCTGGTAGCTAGTTGCAATAAGCTGGAGTCGACTCTTATTACTTGTTATAATATTTATTTGAAAACTGTGAAGATTTTTGAAAGACTTTTATTTCGAGAATACTTCATTATAAACCAAAGTAAGTATTTAATTATTTATTTGCTGCTCTGTTATTACAATTAATGTATTACAATGAATTTAATGGTTTTCCAATCTAGACAATTACCCCAAAAAATATTATTTGACAATGAAGTATTTAAGCAAGTATTTATAGCTATTATTTTGAAATCCAAGAAATAATTTTAAGTTGAATTTAATTTCTTGCAGCTTAGTTTATCAATAGGCACCTAACTTTGAGATATTTAAAAGGTGCTCCATTTAAATTAAAAAATTACGGTATATTTAATATCTTTGAATGTATCCTTTTTTCTATATTTATGTTGTTAACATTTTTTATAAAATAAAATAAAATAAATAATATCGAAACATTTAAAACATAATTTATTTTTATGTTGTGTTATATATTTAAATTTTGTTTTATTTGTTTCAATAGTTTTAAAAATTACAGTTGTTTTTTCAAACCATAAAATATAGGCTACACAATGTTCCAATATATGTTCACTACAGCCATCATTGGTGACTTACTACATAGCGTTTTTATCTTATTTCCGCAGGTTATCTTGACCTAAGGTTCCTATAGAGTGAAACAAACATAAATAAATAACTCTATGTGAAGTAGAAGATATTAGTTTTTAATATTAAATCCTACATAATAAGCTAAAAAATTACTCTAAAGTTATAGTTGAATGTATTAGTATTTCCGAATAGTTTTTATCAAGTACATTAGAAACGACTAGACATCAGAAGCTAAACGGACACCATGTATATGCTTGCATTATTTAGCAAAGCTTTTCGTTTCTTAAAACAATTAATTGTCAAGATATATCTTGAAAAATATTTTGAGATATTATGTACACGAATTCAAATGTTGTATTTGTGTCGTCAACAAACGCTCTTTCTAAACGAAATGCAGTTTACAAAACTGTGTCAAAACCTTATTCTAGTTCAAAATATATACGTAGAAAAAATAAACTAAATAATTAAAATCTTATCTCTTTATTGTGTACAAAGTATTTATTAATT
>JAGFPH010000978.1:42040-53805 GCA_018207615.1 Philaenus spumarius
AATATAATTATATTGGAAATAAATTTAATTAATGAGTATTTTTACAAAATTAATCTACCAATGTGCTATACACAATTTACTACAACTCTTATAGTATGGTTTTTATGTTTTCTTCTCCATAGCAAGTTTAATGAATTTTATAAATTATAAAACTTATAAAAACCAAAATGTATGTATTTAAGAAAATGTTTGATTCATTTCTTTGTTGAACACAAAGCCGACAAAACTCATACAAAATAATAGCCTACTTAGGCCTACTCAAGTTACACTTACAATAAAAAATTGTTTAAAATTAATATACCAACCATTTCATTGCATACACGTTAGAGGTTGTAACTCAAATACGAGGAGTAGTTACTTTTGAAACACAAAACATTGGTATTTATTTTACCAAAATTTATGAGTGTTTGAACGAGTTGCCTACTATCTGCTCACCAAAAATTGTGTAATAAATTATTCATTAATGTATAAAGGATGGAGTAATCATTAAAATTAACGTTGATTGCCAGTCATGTAATGCCACCATTTCACCCAAAATGATATAACACTATACAAAACACTAAATATTTGTCACTCTCAGAAGACCAAAAAGTGGTTTAATTACTGAACAAATTACATACCGTACCATACACAATAATTTACAAAGTAATTATATTGTGAGAATAGATGTGTACCAAATATCTGACATTTATTCAGCAAAATAAACAAATAGCTTAAAATTAATGTTCTCGTTAAACAGATTTATTAAAAAAACTGTCATATGAAAGTTCATATGATTCCTAACGAAATGATCTATTACCAATCAGTTTAACTAACATAACAGCTCTTAGTTAAATTGTAAGCATTATATATACAAGTGTAGTCCATCACACAAATCCATCAAATTAAATCAACGTAAAGTGCTAAATATTCGCACGGGTTAGATAGCAGTAATATATTAAGGTAAAAATGTTTGCGTTTGCTTGCCTTTAGACTCTGACCTCGGTTTGAAATAATATGAAAGATCTTCGATTTACTTTCTGAATCCAGATTATATTTGAGGGATAAAACTTAATCTAATATAAGGAAAAAGATTAAACTCTAATTAATAATCGTGACAATTTAATTTAAGAAAGCTAGTAATTTTAAGATTGTTGACATTTTATATGTTTAATCCTGTTCATTTATACTACTAGAAATACTTACTTTATTTAAAAAGAAATATAATTAATGACATATAAATGTTGCAGTATTAATGTTGATTTAATTACAAAAAAAAGATCAAGATTTCAATTTCATACGGCACAGCTTCATGGATAAAATAAGTTGCCTTCAATTTATCACTGAAAGTTATAAATGTCATAAACTTGAATATTTCACTTCTAACTATCTTTTTGTTATATCCTTATTATTCAGTTTCATACACAAGGAACAGATTTTTCAACTTGCGTCGACAAAATCCTCAATGATATTAAATCATAAAAGGTTGTAGCTTCACTAAATTATTGTTCTTCACAAACTATTTGCGTAATTTCATTTAAGGGACCTTTTTTATTTGCAAACAGAGAATGACATGATATTATGCTTCCCTCTTAAATTACATTTTTAACTGAAGGAAACATTGTCGATATTGCTAAATGTTACATTAACCTCAAAATATTGTTTACCTGCATTCTGTCCATTGCTGTCCTTTATTTTGTAACATTTACTTAGAAAATATATTACAGTCAAATGAGCAGGGAGATTGACTACTGTTATAGAACATTTGAAGAAGAGTTACATTTAATGATTGCATTTGTTTTGTGTGAACTATTATACTCTAAGATAAATGACATCTGTACACTCTGCAATACTATAAATTTAACATTTTACTAGTAGTTCTGAGAACAGTAGTTGTACCTCGTAAAAATCTAAAATCTGCTCTTTATGGCTCATTATTACACTTGCCATAATATTTATTTAATGTTATTGAGATATTAAACTGGGATTTCTTCGTTTTTATAATTCAATAATGCACAAGATCTGTCAAATCAATTTGCTAATTATTTTTTATCCGTTTATTCAAATCACAACTCAAATTTATTAAATACGAATTTGTCTTTTGATAAACCTCTTTCACCTCAGGTCACATTGTCCACCTGTAATATTGACATCAGTAATATCAGCAAAATGATCTCAATGTAAAAAAAAAGAAAAAGAAACTGCTGGATTCGATAAGATTCCAGCTAGAGATATGAAATCAAATTCACAAATAATCACAGAACCTATTATACAACTGCTACATTTTTGTCACGTTTGTCGGATTTTGTTTCCCCTTAACTATAATTCCAATTGCGTAAAAAATGACTTAAGAAATACAAATTATTGCACTCCTAGTTTTAAATGCCTCAAATAAAATTCATGTAAAATTTAATTAAAATCTAACAACGCATTTGGCCATGACTGAGAAATAAAAAAAATTTACGATGAACGAAAAGTGTTCAAGTGCTTTTTAATCATTTCCACTTTAGCTTATAACTAATATGTCTAAAGGTTTGTAAAATAAGAGATACCTATTATATGAATTTCTTCCCAATTAAAATTTTTTTTTTGGTTAAACGAAATCGTTAAATCCACCTTAACTAAGTTTTATTTAGTTCATAGTATCAGTCTTGGACTTGTTTGTTTCTTTCGATTAAGAACAGGTTACAATTTCGTAATTTATGATGATAGAATTGCTTATGCTTTTTTACAATTTATTTATTTAAAGAGTATTATTATCTGATTACATTACAGTTTTAAGATTGATTTGTACAGGCACAGAAAGCAAAATTTAGACGCAACAAGACTACACTAATACAAATTAATTATATTAATATTATATGAATACATCTAATAACATTGAAAAAATTTGAAAAAGTAAAAAAAAATGTTTATTTATTTATGGAATTGAACCAAGAATTCTTAAAACTGAAGAAACGGACACAAACACTTCGTCTACATTGATATCAGTGAACATCGAACGAATTTAATTAATATACATTGAGTGTCATTTAAAACGTTGAATAATAGTATTCAAACTGTTGTGTAATACAAAAATCCCTACACATAGGTAGTTTTTTCTAACTTCAAGTAGCATTTATGTAAAATTTTAAGAAAATTTAACTACCAGTTTGGTCTTAATTGCGTAACAAACATGCAAACAGACAGACAAATACGAAACGTTCTTGAAGTAGGACATTGCCTACATTCGGTTAATAAGGAGCACGTTTTAAGCAAGTAAATTTCTTTAAGACTTTGGATAAATAAATAACTTTCTAAAGTAGCCTTTCATTCTACAGTGCAGTACAAACAAAATAATGTATAGATTATGTTTAATTGTAAAGTAAAAATGTTTTGTTGAAGTTCATAATCTTATTTTACTGATCGACAATTTATTACACTTGAGGCTCGAATAACTATGTTTGGAATACAGCAAAAGATTTATGCAACTATATTAGAAATAAATACTTTTAAATTACATAGTTCTTAAACAAATTTCGTTACGATTTTGACATAATGATGATGAAAGTAATAATATATTATATTGTTCTAGTTTATTCTAATAAACACTAATATAAGTACAAATGTATGGTGCAAAATGTATAGTGACTAATTTTAAGGCCTCTTAAAATATTATTATTGATCATTATTAAGAGGTGCGCTAAATGTTGAATCTACATACATTTGTAATATATTTCAATACAATATGGTTAAACGATCCAACGAACATCATGCTTTATATTATATGAAGTATTTAATCACATACATGAATGCTTCTTGTGGATATACAGGTTATTAGTTACTAGACCAACTAACAACAGAGTTTAAAATGACTAACCGGATTAACGTTTTAAGAAATAATAGAAACATACATTTGTGTACAACGTTACTTTTTATAACTTAAAATAAATACAAAATCACATTTTGGAAATTATTCTTTCTCAAAAACATGTATTTATTAATAAACTATAAAATGATTTATGCTTTGTTTCCAAAACACACAAATTATTTATAATTTCCTTTTAAATAATAACTAATTAGCAGATCTGTTAAAACTTTAAAAAGCCAAATCAAATAAGCAATGTTTATTGTTATTAAAGGTAAACTCGTGACATTGTAATATTATGTATACAATGGGAGAAGGAGTTTGGCATGAATAGTATTTTTGTTTGCGCCTTACTTTAGCTCTTTAATTGCGTTGGCGAATTTCCTTATTAAATTAAAGAAAATGTTTGCCACCCTTGTTTTCTGGGTTAAGTGTTTAGCGTTCAGTTTGCTTTTACTTGTTTAAACATAATTCCTTTTAAGGGTTTCACCAAAATATCACAAAAACCCTATTATAAACTAAGTTTGTTGAAGATTCCGTAAAACATTAAAAAAATTTGCTAAACAATGGGTATGTATATGTAAGTAAATAGATTGTTCATAAAGTCCAATTAACCCCTTTTATTTTTTTGTTACTGAAAATAAGCTAACACAACTTTGTATATAACTTGTTTTTATAACGGACTCATTTTTTGACATATCTGAGCCTCTATGATTTTCGGCGGCTTGAGTGGGGTAAGTGGTAAACAATTTCAAATGTAAAGGTAAGTCATGTAATGTAATACACTATTGAAAAGCTTTTTCATAGAGAAACAGAATGGGGTAAACTAGAGCTTAGTATCTTGCTTCGTTTCAAAGCAATGGGCAATCAAAGTTCTGGAGAAAATATTTTTTTATCATAACATCAAAGTAGGTTATTAATTTGTTAATATTAGGAATAAGTAAGTTGTAGGTTGAGGTTAAATGTAACAAATTTAAAAAATAGAAACTAAATGAATGTAGTACGGAACCACTAATTAATCTGAATTTCTATGTATACTAGACAAACTTTCGGGAACTAATGTAAATGAAACAGGGAATACAACCCTTGACCTTTGCCCTTGACTTTCTCTACTGTATGCGTAACTGATAAGCACCACTTTTCACGCACTGATAAGATAGTAATACCTCCCTCATTTTGTTCCTGATATTTGTTGTGATAGCACTCAGTTTTGCCTTTTTGCAAATGAATCATCAAATGAAGACAAAGTTGAAATGACGTTTTTTACGGACAAGAGCCTGGTTTGTAATAAAAATAAAATTTTTCAGAACTTTGATTTTCCATTACTTAAGATAATAATGATATTAAGCTCTAGTTTGGGCAATTTCGTTTCTCTTTTAATAAGCTTTTCAATGGTGTATTTATTACATGACCTACATTTATAATACAATGAATTACCTTCCGTCTTGTGACTTCAAATTATTTTTGATCTAATTCGTTTAGCCATGTTTCGAAGTATTTACAACTGCATCATCTTTTGCTTTTTTTTCATTCACTCGAGGAACTCGTCACACATTAAAATCGTTAAAACAGATAACACTTACATAAACACAAAAAACATTAAACAGTCTTGTCCAGCACCGGTGTGCACTCGAATAAATCCGGTGAACCACATTTCATTCTTATTTTGTCAAAGTGGTATTCATTATTATTTTATAGAGGTCAAGGAAAGTTGAATTTATTTATCAAACACTTATACTAATACAAAATGTTTTGTGTAATGAATTATGTTTTCTACCAAAAGCTAGTTTATTATTTAACAATATTTATAAAATTAAAAGTTACAAAATTTTGAATTATAAAAAGTTGGTAAACAAATGTACAAAATTAACAAATACATTTTCATTCGATAAAAAAGTCGGTTGAAAAATCTAATCCAATCCCTAAAAAACCTATTATGCAAAGCATATATACAATTTTGTAATAAAGATTTCAAGTCACTTAATTTTCATATATACTTAACTTTCATATTATATAATTTATTTTTAAGAGAAACTAGTTGAGAAAAATACATTTTAAAACTGTCTGTACTATCCTTATTAAAGACATTGAGAAAAACTCCAACCTCTTTATATATTTTAAATTGACATATAAGTTAACATGCAGATAAATCCATTTAAAAAATGCAAAGCAAATCGGTCAACGTTATATTACAAAAAGTAACACAAGTTATTTGAAATGGATGAGTTCTATATTCGTTTTATAGTAAATGTTTTTTCAACTTATCGTAAATGATTTGTGAAGAGTTAAGTAAGCATCATTCAATTAACTTACTATAAGATAATATTTCACTTTTGTCCTTAATGGAATGACTTTTACAACGCTACAATATAATAATATGCAGAAAAGTAAACTCTTTTACAACAAAAGGAAATTAGTTTTGCCGAGTGCTTTAGAAAACTTTCCAAAGCATTAAATTTAATTTACCCAGCCAACATTTAGCTACTGTGTAATTCCATGAAACTGATAGTCGTTTCAATTAAGTTCGTGTTCCTTTGACAATTGTTTGAAAGTGTTGATAAACCAATCAAGATTCATAATACTTTACATAACCTGAGAGTAAACACATTCAATTCAATGTTTTTTTGTGTTTTTATAAATTTCTGATTTGTTATAATTTAGACAGAATCAACAAATATTAGATTTTAAATAATTTATTTTTTTAACATTATGCTCAGATTGGATTTAAAATAATTTTAATAAGAAAAACACAAATTTTAAAACATTAAATAGTTCCATTATTAGATTTGATATTTTCTTACTATTAGGTATTAATTACAATAATTTACATATTGTTCTATGCTACGAATAGTAACATTGTTTAACAACATATAGCTATGTTTAATTAAAGTATATACGTTTAAATTAATATTTTATTTGTTTTATAAATTACTTATAATTTATACAAACCAAAAAAATCTAAAATTTCAAATAACTAAAGTTAAAACATTAAGCTCAGGTTGGATTTAAAATAACCGAACCTAAGGATTATTATTTCAAACAACTATGTGTTAAGTTACCATTAATATATTCTGATATTTTTAGGTTATTGATGAACATTTGTTTTACGTTCAGAAATATTTTAAACTACCCATAATGCAATTTTAAAACACTTTCAATAATTAATACACACATACACACAGTTTAGTTATTTATTTGATCAGACTTAATCAGACTTAATTAAAGATAAATCATTTAATGTATTAATATAGTCGTAGCTGTTATTTTGGAATTGACGCAAATGCTGTCGGTGCGAACATTAAGGTGCCATAGACTTAAGGTTGCAATATAAAAGCAGCTTTGTTCGATATGTTATTCATACAACGGATACAGGAAGTAAGCGTCCTTGATTATTAAACCATTGTACCAGTTAAAAGTTGTTTAATATTTATAAACTATTAAGCATTGATTATAATAAACGTAACTAAAAAGTTTTGAATAATTTTAGAATAGGAGCGTAATAATACGAAATGAAATAGTGAAATATTCAATTTGCTGAATTTGAAATTAATATTTCTAATATCCTCAGTTTTGTTTAGTTAGGAATAAGTGTAAACTAAGTAGAGCTATGTAATACTAATTGGAATAAGTAGGATTTAAATAAAATAACTTAACAAAAAGTTACACTTTCTAAGATAATTAATGAATGAACTCTGAGTAACAATGAATGCTAAGAATAAATTGCAACAGAAGCAGATGGAGATAAAAAATATGCTTATAAAAATATTTCTATAACAACATTTGAATAAGTAGTCACGACAATAATAGCTCCAAGATGTTTTTTATTATAATTGGATCCTGCACCACAAGAAATATTTCTATGACATTGTTATTATTTGAATTATTTACAAAACCTCTGGGCATGATTTATACCCTAATTTTAAATAAATTTTCTTTAGGAAGTCAAAATGAATTAATTTAACTATATTACTCAAATTTAATATGTTACTTCGTTCACTTTTCGTATTCAAATAAAAGAATTAAACGTTTTAAACGCATTACTATCTTTATAGATTCACAAATCATCTTCTGATTAGGAAATAAATATAGAACTTTTTAAATTTTTAAATTGATATTGTTAAGTTGCTGATAAAACCAAAGGCATAACCAGTTCAAAATTTAATATAACAAAATTGAATTAAAAATATACGGTGATTGTTTCTTAGTCAATTAACCAATTTATTTGATATTATTTATTATTTAGATAAGGTGTAAATCCAGTTTAAGAAAAGCTGCGTTACAAAGGTAACATTGCATTTTAAGCGTAAATATGATTAAACCGTCGTATCACAGAATCATACAATTCTCAATCAGTAATTTACATGAAACGTAAATGAAAATTGAGTGACAGATCTACTAAATAATACCTAGCTTTTAAGCAACAATGGGAGCGGGGAAAGATCTGATTGCAATTAAGAGGTATTTTGACATGCTAATGCAATCTTTTTTTCGTTTGTTTGTCCAGTTCCTACACTAATATTATGGGCATAACTTGAGGACGCTATCAGAACAGAAGAAGAAGAAAAAAAAAAAACATATACTAAACTGTAATACAGATACCAAATATACTTTAAAAAAATTTTTAAAATACGTTTAATATATATTAACCATAAAATTATTTTTTTCAAAATTTATTTTAAATGGTTTTATTATTAAAATATTATAAGAAGTATAAATTTAAATATATGTTTAAAATTTAAATTAAATTTTTTTAAAATAAATTCCTTGTTTTCAATTGACTTTCAACACATAACCATTTTTGTCTATCTGAATTATTAAAGGGTGCAACTTTCTGTTTGGTAGCTATCTGTAACATAATTTCATTTAAATATTGATATTGTAAAAAAATTAGATTCCCCCTTTATTTACGCAAGTACTTTAGCTAAAATTTCAAAAATCCAGTGTTGTTATTTGTACCCATATATCATTTCCAGATCAACTATCATAGCCTTTCTTAGCAAGTGGGAGTTTGACATTCGAAGTTAATTGACCACTGATATCTTCCATAACTTCTAAAAACTAGACAAAATTCAAATTTCTTTTGATTAGGTTTATAAGATACGTGTATATGATACCACGCGAATCATAAAAGAGGCTGGTAATTTTCTCTTAATGGAAAATGGTTATAACGATTTCGTTACAGAGCAAATGTATGGATTTATTAAAAGTTTATATTTTTATTTAGGTGTATATTTAACAAAGTTTCAAGTTATTTTTATGTTATTTAGATTATAATAATCAGAATTTAGATACTTATTTTATTATTAATAAATAATATTGTTAAACATTAGTAAACTGTGTATTAGAATGATCATTGTTTGTTTTCCTTATCCTATTCTGTTTATTAATAACTAAAAACATAATTTCGTCGTTGGTGATAAGTATGTTTTATAATCTTATGATAATTTGAAATCTAGACCTACAAAGACAAATTAATTCTAAATAAATGTATAAACCATGAACGAACATCAAATTAAATTATAATTTCATCTCGACATTATAAGCGTGACAGAGACAACTCAGTGATAATGAAATCATTCATTTAAAAAAAACTTAAAACATGCATGTATCTATGCTAATAAAACACCCAGTTAAGTTACACAACTTCGATAATTAACACTTAATAACAGCATTTAATATTAAAATATAACGTGATAAAAATTGTCTGTAATAAATAATTTAATTTTATATTAATTAGGTGTTAAAATATTATTTCTTATTCAAAATATTCTTAGTTCTAGGATTTTTGCAACAAATGATATCGTATTGTTTTTATAACTACAGTATTTACATTCCTATACGTTTTTATTCATCTCTAACTTGATACAGTTTCTAAAATTAGTTATGTAAACAATGGTTTACGGATAATAGTGGAGCTCAAAATTTTATCTCATAGTTTAGTCCAATTTAGCTTAAGAAATTTTAAAACTAATCACTCAATTATTCTAAAATTCGAAATTGTAGTAGCTGAATTATTTGGATTTAAGCATGAATAGAAATTTCATTCATTAGTGAACTAAAAATTTTAATTAGTAAACTTCTTTTTGTCCTTTTTGCATTACAGATTATCAGAAAAGAAAAGGAAAACATTGTTTGAGTGTTCACTAACTCATTTTAGTTCGACATCTGACGGCGTGCTGCCATCTTCTGAAGACATTAGACACATACTCTTTTTAATGTTTGTAATTTAAAAACATGATTTTTCTTACATAATCTACATTAAGAAGAAAGCTTAGATATCAGGCAACTAAATATTACACAATACTACTTCATAAATAAGTGTAACATTATAATGCAACATCAACCACTACTTAAAACGTAATAATACAGTTATATTAATTATTTAAGACATAGTTAATTCGGTTACGATGTTGTATCAGGGTCCTTGAAGTGTTATTATATTATTGTAAAACTGAGTTTAAAACTATATCAATTTACAAATTTGTGTTCAACATTTGGTTAGTTTAGTTTAAAATAAAGAGGGCCAAGAACTTTTTGTTCATATAGTGATTGCGAGGTAAAATAAATATCCCTTTGTGTAATCAGCGGTCAGCAATTTTGCAGCTCATGTGTTATAGATGAACTATAATCAACACTTTATCCTAATTCAGGGAAAACTAATTTAATCCTGTTTCATTGTTCGAAATAAAATAAAATTACTACCTCATAATTTAAGTTTTGAAACTTTCAGAGTCCGGAGTTCAACCATAATAGTGTAATACTCCATTATTATAATTGGATTATAATTGCCAATAAATTAAAACTCTTTGATTAAGGAAATATTGTTAAAACACCATTTTATATGTATCTATGGTCAATGTATCTGTAGATATTATTATTAAGTCTCAACTATTATTAAGTGTCCTATAATTGAAGTCTGATATTAATAATGTATCACTATTTTTACAGTAATATCGGTTTAATTATTTTACTCTCATAATATTTGTGTAAAATTAATTAATTAATTTATATATAATTTCTGTAGTCACTACTTTCCTTATAACATTTGTATATATTTATTATTTAAATATTCTATTAAATTTATCACCTGCAACCAAATTACTTTGCTAAATTAAATGTCTTATTTGCAATTAAAGCAATTACTGCAATCAAAGCTAAGCTTTTGTATCCAATAGGCTTTAATAAGATTTTCAAATGTATTATTTGCTTTAAGGCAACGCCTTCGAAAATATAACAAAAATGGGAAAATATAACCACCTCTCTAGGATCATCTTTTCTAAGCCTTTCATTATCACTGAGATCAACTTCGTACAATTCTTCTATGTGCAAGTTTATCAATTCCCTTCGCAATGATAAGGTCATCAAGGTCTTGTTAGGAATAATTGCATAAGCAAATTCTTAATATTAGAATTGGCTTTATTATTATTATTATTACTATTAGGAAGCAATGTAAAACTTATAAGTCCCAAGAAGAGAACCTAAAGTAGAAGCAATTGCGAAAAATATAAAAAAGTGTCGCAATAGCTGAGACAAGCAAAATTCTAAGTACATTAACCTGGATGGTTATATATACTCTTGATTGACCTAAAAAAGGGGTTAGTCTTTTGGAGACACCACGGGGGCAGTGGAAGATCTGCTCGTCGATAGCATGCTCTTGGGAAACCTTTGCCTTGAAGGGACACGGCGACAAGGTGAGCAAATAGAATATATAATAATTCAATACGGTTACATTAAGGTGATAATTTAGAGGAGCAGCCGACTAATTTATATAGCATTGCGTTTAATAATTCCGGTGCTTGAGTGCTCTGTCTTGGGACTTAATTAGTTAGATATGATTAGGATTAATAAGATTGTAGAGTTCGATCTTTGTATGTTTACATTATAGTAATAAGTAATTGGACTTTGATTTAGTGTGATGATATAATATATATATATATAT
>JAGFPH010000978.1:53815-70481 GCA_018207615.1 Philaenus spumarius
ATTCACAATTCGTCTTTTAAAAATAATTATTACTGTCAGGTAATTACGTTGACAATATTTGCCATGTTTTTTCCAACATTCATTTAAATAATGATTTAATATTATTATGAAATATAAAACATTCCTTTTCTCGTTGATTAAAACAAGGACGTGGGTTTGGTTAAGATAATATCCATCTGGTTGTTTTGTGTGCATTTTCATGATTGATTAAACTCATTCTGTGCTGAAAATATTATTATTACCACAATAGAGATTAGTTTTAAACATTGTTTGTTTAATCATTAAAACTTGTTTATATTAAACAATAAGTTAACTCCTTATGCTACAAATACAAAAACCAATATTTCTGTAACTCTTAACACAGATGTAATACAGTACAATGTATTTTGTATGTCATAATGCACTCCATTTTGTAAATCTTCTGCCGTTAATGAAAACCAACTTAATTATGTATTGCTCTCTGATTGTTTTGGTATGGCCATATCTTGTTTAATTTAGACTTTAAACCACTTTAAGTTTTTCAAAAAAGACTTGACAAAGTTGTGTAAAAAATGTGTTTTTAAGATGATAAAATGTGTTTTTAAAATTGAAGTAGTTATTACTTTGAAGTAATTTCTATACTGAAGTAGTTACTGTACTGAAGTAGTTACTATACTAAAGTAGTTACTACACTTAAGTAATTGCAATACTAAAGTAATTTCTATACTAAAGACGTTATTACACTTAAGTAATTTTTATACTGAAGTAGTTAATATACTGTGGTTGATAATAAACTGAATTAGGTACTATACTGAAGTAATTAATACACAGAAGTAGCTACTATACTGAAATAGTTACTATAATGGAGTAGTTACTTTTCTCAAGTAGTTACTAAACTGAAGTAATTACTATACTGAAATATTTATTATGCTTAGTAGTTACTATACTGAAGCAGTTAATATACTGAAATAGTTACTCTACTGGAGTAGTTACTACACTAAATTAATTAATATACTGAAGTTTTTACTACATTGAAGTAGTTACTATGCTAAAGTAGTTACTATATTGAAGTAGTTACTAAACTGAAATAGTTACTATATTGAAGTAATTACTATATTGAATTAGTTAATACACTGAAGTAGTTACTTTACTGAATTAGTTACTATTCATAAAATATCGCACATTTTTTTAATATTTATGGTTTGGTAATATTTTTAGTTGTAAAATACATATTTTGAAGGGATAAGTAAACTATTATATCTCCAATTCTAAACGTTCCCAATAGTTCGAAATTTCTGTTTCAATAAAAAAATAATTTTTAAAAACAGGGCCAGTTTTATTATATTGCATTTGATTACAATTACTTAATTATCTAGTCAAAACCTGTATTAGATTGCAATTGTGATTAAAACATAGCCAATCAGTTTAACCTCCAAATTTATTGTAAAATAAATTTGTACAAACAAGCTGCAAAGAAAATGTTTATAACAAAAGATTTTACAAAAGTCAAATAAATATATGGTTTTTACGAGTTAATGCTTATGACGTAAACTTTTGTGAAGAGCTTAGGATAAACCAATCACTTAATATTACAAGCTTTAAAGTAATAATATTAGACACATTCAAAAATGATAAATAGAACCAAAGTTTGTTGACTTCGTTTGTTTTATTATCGTTATTTTCTTTGGTATAACATGTAAAAGTAATTAATGACATAATTAGACTAACAATATCATTAGCCAGGAGATATATGCCCGTTATTGATCTGAATCCAACCAGTTAGGCAATAGCCTATACAGTTGAAGTGCAACGTGATTAATTGCTGGTTATTGGTCATTGTAGGTATAATTAATACAGATCATAGGGGATACAGTGTTGGAAACCAAATGGTGAAATTACTGAATTAATGTTATTCATTCAATTATTACCGAAATTGTAGTATTGGTCACTTCATTGTTTTCCTTTAACGAACTGTAATTATAAATTTTATTAGGCGGAATAAAATATGATTATAAATGTATTTATACATGTGTAATGAATAGTTAATAGTTTACATTGGTGAAAGCTTTTAAAAATATTTTATTTGATGAATAAACCGTCAAACGACAGTCTTACAATCACATTGATTAAGACAGTTTTATCGCAGATCTAGTAATTTCTATAATATTACACAATGTTAAATAAAATGTTTATATTCTTCTTTTTAAATGTTTTATAACTTCTGAATGTTCAATGACCATTTTAAACATATTGGCACGGTTGCAGAAAAACGTTTCTTCTTATTGGATAGAAAATTTTGTTGAAGACTGTTTATTTTATTTTAATCTCATTATAAGAAGTTATGCTTGTTTAAAGATAAATTAGTAGGGCATTAGTTGTTTAAAAAAATTATTTTAAACCAAATCTCAATTTATGAAAAGTTATTAGAACATATGAACAACATTTGTAGGTAATTTAATATTTGTATTTAGTTAAAAAAAAAAAAAATTATATTTAATACATTTTACATAATCGCTTTTCCGAAATAGTTTCTTACTTTTTTATACATTTTTAATTAGAATCAATTATGGCTTGTCTACGGAAGACATTTCCTAAAGAAGACATATGATCATTAGGACTACATTTTATGTGTGTAACTAAAGCAGATGGAAATAAATAACTGAGCTCTCCCGGATGGTTTCTCCTATTTATGCCGTTTTGCTTCGAGCCTTTGTTTACATTATTACCTATGGCTTAAAAGGAAAATGACAAGGTATATTTCAACAATACAAAACCTTTTAATATTAAAAATAATATACATTTAATTTATAATATTACTTACTTATATATACTTAATAATATTTAAGTGTTAAAATATTAAATTGTAAAGTGTTTTTTATAAAATAGCTCTATGACAGCATATTGGAGACATTCTTTAAACCTAAGTATATATTTTATGTATATTTGAAATTCTTACGACCCTCTATATGTAGTCAAAGTGCGTTGTGTTAAGTATGTTTTATACTCTGTAATTGTTTATCTGAAAATCGATGAATCCACAAAACCACGGTCGTACACTAAATTAACATCACGTCAAACAGGATTAGTCAGATTAAGGATACCAAATTAAGATAATCCTATCGAGTGCATTAATATTTTATACATTTGACTGTGTAATCCACCGTATATCATTACACACCCCAGGGGTAACAATGTATAAAAGTTTAAATTAAAAAAAAAAAAATACATATAAAAGGCAAAATTTATGTATTAAAAATAAATATAAAAACCAGAAATTATAAAGGTATAAACATACCTTTATAAGGGTACATTTTATGTGCTTTTATAGATTTATATACATATTTTAATACCTCTTATCATTAAGTTTAACTTTAAATTCATGTGATTAATTTAAACTTGTAAATTTTTGCATGTTAAGTAAGAGTTAAAAAAATGTAAAAAATAAAGAAATGAATAAACAAAAAACAAAATTGTTTACATAAATAAAAAATGTTTTACAATACATGAATTTCTAAACTAAGTCAATTAGGGACTGTAAGCCAAAAAATGCATGCAACGCCACTCCTAGTTTATTTGTATTTGGGTTATATTCACTTTTGGGTTAACCTTTTGATCTTTAAAAAGATGAATTACAGTGGTATTGATATAAAGTTTGGTTACTGTAAATAATAATTACTAAACATGAAATGAAGTTTGCACTATATCTAAGTTCAGTAATAAAATATTAAATTAGATTGGTTGTCCAAAACTGTCTATTGTTTTTATGTTTATTTGTAAAGTTTAACTTTGACTTATTGAAGAACAGTTGGTGAAATCTGCACTGAATGTAGTGTTGAAAGAATTGATCCTGTTTGTTGAACAAAAGTAAACCTGGTTCAGTTTTGCATTGAGTTTATTTTGTTGGTTGAATGTCCGGTTATATGAAGAATGAAGGTATAGAAGAAAGAAAACGTATTTACATATTCCACAGAAACTTTATGCTATTTACAATACTTATGGTTTGAAGAACAATAAATCGACATTTTAAAAGTAGCTGAAGATTTATTCAGAGGGATAGATGTGTACCGATCGCCATTTACTGTAGATGAGTCAATACGAGTGTTTCTTTTATTTAGCTTTGTATCGTAATACGATATTATTATTATTATTATTTTACGCATGCGCAAACCAGTCAAGGAATGCAAGCCGGTTAGTTTACAATTAATTTATCTCTTATCGGCATAAGTGTTGTAGAAATTAATATATAATTTTCAACATATAGCTACCGCAAAATTTAAATAATGTAACAACTAAAACTTGTAAGTTTTCTGGAATACGTAGAGTAATTATATAAAAGTAAGCTAAAATAAACTTTTCCTACAGCTGTTTAATAAAGTGCATTTTTCACACGCACAGTAGTGAGCAAACTAAACCACATGTGTTCAGCGTTAAGTACCTATTTGTTTATTTTACCGCACGGCTAAACAGCTGGCATGCACTCCAGCTCGATAAACTTTGAGGTCCTCGGCTATGCATCGGGCGTCAATCGTTTATCTCGTGCTACAAATTCAACTTTGCACCCTAGATGTACAAATAACTATTATGTGAAGTATTTAAATAACTTTATCAAGTGTGTAAAATCTAAGTAGGATTCTAACAAAAGTAAATATCGTATTCGCCATCCTAAATTTGTTGTTCATACTTTGAAGTACTATTGATCCAAGAATTAAGACTTAATTATTAAATTACTACTCAAAGAATTAAAACAAAAGAAGCAATATTACGTGTCAAGAAATTTATTATAATACGTTCTGGTAATTAAATTAAAATATGTTCTATAAAATTCAACTTTAACATTAAACATTTTTCTACAGCTGTTTTTACACACTCACAGCAGTGCGATAAACTAAACTAAATGTGCGTCAAGTAATTATACCTCTTCTTAATTAAGTAATTAACTATTTCTTTGCCTGAAAGGTGACATATTGGGCTTGTCAGAATACGACGTTAAGTGTTGCTTAACTTTAAACTATAAAGTCTGCATCTGTTATGTTGTAACCGTTTCTGCACGTTAAGGAAATAAAGATTACACTTTATCTCCGGTTTTGTCTGCTTTGAAAATAGGACCTTTTATCCCTTGTGTAACTCATATAAATAAATACAATAAAGTTGTTACGTTAAACCGCATTATAATATACTTACATTTGATTTGTTTTATCATAATTAATTTAGGTTTATAGAAAGAACTAGTATAAAGTTCCAACTTACGTATCTTTATTTTACGCGCATTTCTTACAGCAATACTTTGTAGTGCTTGATTGTAACATATTTCGAAATAAGATTTTTTTAAGGTGAATAGTACTAACGTGGTTTATTGGCCTGAAACTAATATTTTGAATTCCTACCACACAACAATAACTAACCTAAGTCTATAAATGAATATTGAGCTTGACTTGTGAGAAGTTATACTTGACGTTATCACTGAAACTCACAACTATTACGTGTATTACTCAAACTTGTTTCAACTGCAATGTCATCATCTCAAGTGACGTAAGAGCTACAATAGTATCCCCCGTGAGATGTATGTTTAAGTTATATTTTGATTACTGTAACTTGTACGGCCTGATGATGGAAACATAGAGTTTTCGAAACCACGGTTGTCTTACAAGTTGAGTAATTAGACTACGAGACGGTGTACTAGAAGTACAAACTTCTTATATATGTATCATGTGGTCCGGTGGCAATAGTACATTCATGATATCATTAGCCAATTTTATGTGCATATTTCGTACATAGTAACTACACAAAATTCAAAACTGCCTTGCTTAGTTTTTATTTAGTTCTGTCATGGATTTGTTTATTCGATATCAATTAAATCTAATGTATATATCCCATACATTCTTACGTAGAGTAAAGTACATTGTTTCTTATATTGAACAAATTTCGCCATTCATATTTATAATTTTAAGTTATTTTAAAAACATCCTGTTTTTTAAATTTTAAATTGCAATTTACTCTTCGTGATGTTTTTTTATACAGTTATGTAAATTAACATTCCAATTTACATAAATTGATAATTATACCTTTCATGTAATGGTTTACTGCACAGGAAATGTTTTTTATTACGATCATATTTGAACAATATTACGGTCGCGAGATATTGGTAATGAATTTCCCTTTGTATAATCAGCGATCAACGGTTTATTGGCAAATAAATTACACAGAAGGCTTAGTCAACATTTCATCGTAATTTGGTCGAGACTAATTTAATTTGTCAAATTGAAATGAAATTATTATATTGAAAATACAATATTTCATATTTTATCAAATTAGAATTACGCGTAGGCCTAAGTAAAGTTATTCAATCATGTTTTATATAATAAATCATTGACAGTACTAAAAGTTAATTTCATATGAGAAAAAAGTAAATAAAAAACGATATTTTTAAATGAAAAAACAATGCGTTGGCATTATTGTAATGTAAATATAATTTGAATTTACGGTAATAAAGACTAAATGTATTCCTTTTAAATAATTAAGACCTTTTAATAATATTACTATACTATACCTCTATAAGCATGTAATTGGTGTTGATATTTATGTTAAACGTTGGTGCAAAATTTTAAACATTGAAAAACAAATTAAAACCAAAAGTGGAGATTAATTATTTCACAAAACAATAAATAAATTCTTTCAATGTATGAAGCATTATTGTGATTATCCTCCCAACAAACTTTAAAAAAGTTGATTTAGTATTTACATCGGGTTAAATAGTACTTGCATCACATTTCTATCAGAAAGGAAAGTGGAACAGTGATTAAACGCGTTTATTTAGTTGCTACTGTTGAACAGCACACAATAGTTTGAACCTAATTACTGGCGTTCAGTATATTTGCGCTTTACACTGCTTCCTATACGTCTTCATTAGTTTAAAATTAACTTTAAGCCAAATATAAAAACATGCATTACTGCCATACAGTGATTTAGAATATTTCATAAGATATTTATAAATTGTAATGTATATGCAGTGTGTTTCAATATTATGTTAACTCCTAAATGGCAGAAACAAATATGTTAACACTACGTGTTATTTTAATTAACAATCAAGAAGTAGTGTATTACTTCAATAAACATTAATAGGATAATAATGTTGTTGGTCTTATATTTATCGATCAGGCTAAACAATGGCTGCACAATTACCGTTTAACGTTGGAGAAAAGAAGATTTGTAGCAAGCTGTATGGAAGTGTTTGGTTCACCAACACCACCAGTGTGAGTGGTTCGTGAAAAGTTTCGAAGGAATTTTGCATGTGACCCTCCAAGCCGTTTAACAATTTATCGCATTTAACATAAGTTTGTAGAGACTGGATTACTGGATTAGTTTCCAACAATTATCGAGAAAAAGCAGGACGTCCAAGATCAGGATGGTATGACTTAAACCTTGCTGTTGTACAACAATCTTTGCTACAAAGCCCGTCGAAATCGAGTGGACGCTGACGCAGTAGTTTGGAAACAGAGATTACAAAAACAACAGTATGGCGCATCTTGAGACATGATCTTGAGGCCTCATCACATTAAAGTTGCCCAATTTTTAACATTAGCGCAGAAGCGTAAGCTAGTGGAATGCTGTCAGATGTTAGCTGAAATGACGTATACCCGACACGACATTATTAATGAAATGGCATTCAGCGATGAAACCACAAGTGGACTTGTCAATCGGCACAACACAATTTTCTGGGCCTCTGAAAAGCCACGAATCATTCGGGAGCATGAACGTAATTCAACAAAAGAGAATGGCTCGTGCGCTGACCACTGCTGGAGTAATTGGGCCCTAATTTGTTGATAAACCAACAATGACTTCAGTCGTCCATTTATCGATGTTGCAGCATCGATAAAGAACTATCACTTCGAGTCCTTCTTGCAGTGTAATTCCAGTTATTGGGCATTAACTGTTGGAACTTATCTTGGACCAAAAATTTCCAGGTCGATGGATCTCCACAGTCACCTGACTTGACACCCTGTGATTTTTGGCTCTGTGATATGGCAAAAGAGCGCTTGTATAGCAGAAAAGTTCGTGACATCAATATAATGAAGGACCGGATATGGGATGTGGTATCATCCATTCCTCATGAAATGTGCGTAGCCTACTTGCTTTGCATGCTTCTAAGAAGCGTAGATTTTTGTGTGTAGAACATAGTGGTGACCAGGTTGAGCATATTTAAATTTGTTTAATGTTCTAGAATATAAGTAGAACATTTAATACATTATTGGTTTTTCATTCATAGATATATGCTAAGTAAATAAAAAGATTCTGCCATTTAAGTGTTAACATAATATTGAAACACCCTGTATATTCTTTTTTTTTTAACTTTAGGTTCATGATGAATTTTAAGTTTCTCTTTGATACTTATAACAAAGAATGTAATGATGGGTTGATATTTTTATAAATTTTTTCTGTCAATTCTCTTGCGTCCTATTTTTTGATTTATATATTTATGGAAATAAAGCTAGATAAATATAAAAAAACTGAATTGGCAGAACAAAATTATGAAAATAACAACCCATCATTACATTCTTTGTTATATCAAAGAGAAACTTAAAATTCATCATGAACCAGTTATGTTTAATGGTGCATTTTGTAAAGGCAGAGATGTGAAATAACTCTGTGAAGTGAAATGCTTATGGTCTGTTGGATAAATGAAATGTCCGTCCACATAAGTGTTTCTGCTTGGTTTGGTTTAAATAATGTGGGTTTTGATGTCCAGTGTTTTGAATAAGTTCCATAATTAATTACAGTTTGCTAAGTTTGTACAAGTAAACATTTTTGATAGATACATTTAAATATCAACAGCGTCAGGTTCCAAGAAAAAGTACTTCGTTATTTATAAGATATCTACAAAAACATATGAATGGAAGTTAAGTTTCTCTATTATAAAATCCCACTTTCAAAACAGATATAATACCGGAAATAACCCAAGTAGTTGTTACACTGCAAAATCCACATTACAATGTGTCTAAGATCTTTGAAAATTAATACATTTTTTAATAATCTCTTTTGTAGTAATGTATAACTAAAATAAAACGTTTTCCTAACAGAAAAAATTTAAAAACAACACGTTTTATAAATCTAATTAGTTGAAAATAAGCTCACAAGAGCCTACTACACACCGATGGTATGGTAAATAAAAAACAAAACTCTAAATCAATACACAAGGGTTTTAATCTTCTTTTAAATCACGAACAACAACTGTATTGTATAGCCCATTTATTTCAATTAAACGCCATAACTACACTACATTATTAGTACATTATATTTTTACTTATTTATATAAATTTATACACTTTAATTAATTAATAATTTTTACTTTCTCACTATTGAGAAAGTATAGTGATCGCAAAAAAATCGATGTTGAGATATTTGTGGAAATATCTATTTTGTTACCTCTTGAGTCCAAAAAAGTGTTTTTTTACAAAATGTCAGTCTGTATGTCTGTATGTATGTATGTATGTCTGTATTTTTGTATGCAAAGCTAGAGCGAAAACTATTCGATCGATTTCAAAGAAATTTGCACCAGACATGTCAAGTAGGCCTGTACAGATGCACGAAACACGGTTTTGAAAAATGTTGAAAAACAACCCATTTTTTGGCAAAAAAACCCCAAAAAATCCGTTATTATTTTTTTTATAAAAAACGGCTCTAACGATTTTGATAAAATTTGGCTTATTTGTAGCCTTTAATAATAATAATAAATTATTTTTGGGGTTTTTTGGCCATAAATTGACGTGTTTGGTGCAAATTTGTTCGAAATCGATGGAATAGTTTTCCCTCTAGATAATAATAATAATATTTATTAGTTAATCTCCTACTTTAATACATTGGTACCGTTTATTGTTTCGGAGATTAACAAAATAATTTATATTTTTAAAAATCTTTTATCTAAAACACAATAATAAGACTGGACCTTACACGTAGAAATATAAAAATACTTAGCAAAATGTAGTAAATTTACCTAAATACTTTTTCAATTGATTGTAAATTTTGTATAGATAAAAGATTTTACAGTTAATTGTATTGCTTACATTTTAGAAGAACTACCTAATCGTAAGGTAAACTGCGAAATCCTAGAGGCTAATAGATTGAGACACACAATGGCAGCACGCAATGAAAGCTACACAGAAAAACACCGCTTAATGTACAGTCTGCGTTGGGTAAATTAGAAACAGAAATATGATCAGTCTTTAAATTGAATATTATGTACTGATTTACCCATTATGGATTTTATACATATTAACTAAGAAAAATACTTTATATTATTGAACATCTTTTTATTTCATCGAGAGTAAAATGTGTTGCCTTAAACTAAACCAACCTTTCGACATCAGAGCAAAGCCATAGAGCATTGTCACCTGTCATTGGATTAAATAAATAAGCTTTGATGCTTCAAGCAGGCTTTAAAAAAGTATAGGTTAGTGAGACATTTAAAACTGACAATTTAGAATGTTACAATGATAATAACTTACAAAAGACGTTTTTGCGACGCTTTTTTTGCACGTCCAAAATTTTTATTTTTAGTTGATACATACAAACTTATTTATCGACCAGATCAAAATATAAACTCATTTAATTGGTCACTTGTTTTAGTACTTCAACATTAATACAGCTAGCCTCGTGAACATATCTAGGAAAGGTTAATTAGTCAGCATCGTGGTTTAATTTGCCAACCACAACGGCAAAACAAGAGGTTTAAAGCAATAAATTGCAAAAGCAATTTATTAAATATACAATTTACCATATTTGTTTAAATGATTACAACAATTTCTATTTGAAGAGGTGAAATATTTCCACTTTTATTTCAATTAATAAAAAAATTCAGGGATAAACATTATCATACTCCCGTTTAATTAACACTACTCAAATTTCGTATTTCCTCTGCTATGAGCTGACCTTTTATTTTTTATATTTCTAGTCTAAATGAGCAGAATGACTTTATTTTTATCTTTGAACCTTTCTACTTAATAATCACTAATATTTTAAATCTGACGCACATGTGCGTCCATGGCACATAGACTTAAAATTGGCGTAGGCAATGCTCTGTGTATTGATAATACTCCCAATACGGGTAATGGCGTGCACGCAATGTATTCTGCGTCGGCCACTTCTCATAGAGTTCAGTGTCAATCTCACATGGATTGAGCTGGAATAATAATACAAATATGGTTGTTATGCTTCTGGTTTGTTAGGAAGTCTCTGAACATGTGCAACGCACGAGACAAGTGGTTTATCTATAAATGATTCACTTGTGTTATATAACCAGCAGTGATCATGGTAAATACCTTAATTAATAACTTTATAAAAACCGATATAAATTATATACGTGAATTTTATCATTATTAAAACTTTAGGTAGATCGATGTTATTTTATCATCAAACTCGTATAAAAAGTAAAGACATACATTTTAAATAATAATAAAAGGAAAAAGAAGTTCCTTAATTTGAATGTTTTCATAAAATTGTGCACACATGTAAATTTCTAATGTTGTTGAAATAAAAAAAATTCTGATTTAAAAATTTCAAGTCGAAAGTAATTGACATAAATTTAGAAGGTGTTTGATAATTTATGTAAGAAAAAAAGTATTATAGTTAGTTGTCTTTTCAATAAATTGTTTGATTGTGTTAAATTCTTTGTGATTCTGCGGGATTCTTTGTGCACAATTACGACCTAACGATACCCGCATCCTACACATTCATTCTAAGACACATCATTAGGGTAACACTAAGGAGTTTAAAAAAAATCTATATTTTTTAGCTTTTCAAATATGTTTAATAGGAAAGTTTGAATCATGGACAGGATTAAAATTTTGTATTATTAAGTAAGTTTAAAAATTTTATTAAAATCATGGTTTTAAATTTTCAAGTTTAAAGATCTAACAGCAAGGTCAAAGCTACTGACAAATACTTTATTTAAAGGAATATATATGTCACAATTACTCATTATTCTGACCAAATACTGAGTTTCCACGAAGTGGTGACTTTTTTTGAATTGGCGTATGAAACTCAGTACAAAATTGTAATTCATTTTCTAATTATATGTAAAATCGTCCAAATTTCGACTTTTCATATTTGCCAAAAATTAAAGGCAGAGTTCTAAATATAGCATTTACTAAAGAAAACTACAATTTCTTTCATGAATATTATAATTTAAGATATTACATTTTTACTAACAAACTGAAACAATTGGGTAAACTTTACTAACAATACAATTTGGTAAACTAATTGATGTTTAACTATTGTCTTTTAAAAAATAGTATATTTAGTGAACGTGATTAGGTTAAAGTTATTTTAAAGTTCAAAGGAAGTTGTAATTAACAAATTATTAATTTTGAATGATAATAACGAGTAGATATAAAAACGTAAAACAAATATATTTTACAGGAATATTTAATATACTGGGCTACAGTAGTTGTCTTAATCCACTAAAGTTTAATGCATTTTTATTATTATTAACATCTCTTTAATATTTTTTGTACGCCTTAAATAACCATAGAAAAATAAAATAAATAACCTATTCAGTTAAAAATAATATTGATAAAATAAAACAAATTCTTTGGAGCTACGTTCTTGAGTAATTTATTTACAACAAAGGTAGTGACTTTGTATCACAATTGGAAATTTATTTCGAATAAGCTCTATTTATAAAATTTACAACTTTTCTTATTTTGTATAGTTAAAAAAAATATTTATCGCCGACATACGGTGTTATACGTTTAAATAAAATATGATTAATCAATGCGAGGTTGGTAATTCCTAATCATTCTAATAATATATTAATTCAGTTACTAACAATCTATTATTACAAACATTGAGTCACACTCTTATGTCTATGTTATCAAAAACATATCGTTTATTTGTGATTAGGGAAATAAAACTACGGAACATGTTAATCTTTACCAGTAAAATAACTTTAAATTTATTAAAATAAGTTTTTCAATCGTAAACTGGCTGAGGCAAAAGATTAATAAAAATGTCTCGTTTTGTTGCAGTAATTTTACCAAGAGCTACCCATGTATTAAACTTCCTAAAGCAGTCACAATAAATAACTAAGTAAATTGACAAAATATTGCACCTTGTTACCATCCCCAGGTTATAACATGCCATTATAAAAAAATGTTAAACTTCTATAAGACCTGTGTAAATTGAATTGTTAAATATTGAATGCATTTTTGTGAGCGTAATTAGAATAAACATTTACTTTTATGGGCCTTCAATTAAAAGTATTCATTTTATTTGTATAATCTGTAGTCTTAAAAAAAGAAGAAAAATAAAGGATCTGTTGAAAAGCACATACTACGTCAGATATAAATAACTCATCTTGCTGGATTTCTATAACTTTGAACACAAAAGAACAAATTACTTTTTAGAAATTAGAAATAACTTCAAAATAAGATATTCTCCTCGAGAAAGGATATTAAGAAAGTGTAAATTATTTTATATATATTAAAAATACATTGACTAATAAATACAGTGAAGAAAATCAAATTTGTTGTTTTAGTAAGTTTATACCTAGGCAATCAAAATGTCTTATGTTTGAAGTCAATATCTTGTAATGTTTTACTAGTATATTGCGTTTTATAAAGGCAGAGTACTAACATTTTACAATTTTTGTTTATTTGCCAAATTTTATCAATCTAATACCAAATCTATATTTGTAATGTCATATACTCTTCAAGAAGCCTATTCAATTTTAGTTTGAGTTTTGTACTCATAATTACAACTAATATTTATCACGTGGTTTGTTGGTAAATGTTTTTATTCTTAACTAGAAAAAAGTTTATGTTTTGTGATTTAATTATTTGTTTATGTCTATAAAACATGCACATATTTAGATGTAAGCTTAATGAATATCAGTTTAAATGGCTCATTTTGTAAATAAGAAAGTGGGTAAATGTATAAACAATATAAACAGAAACTCTACATTTACATATTATAGTCCTCGTTATGATAAACACAATATTATGTATCCATACATTTACAACTAAAAAGTTATCGTACTTATTATTATAAATTCCTAAAACGTATTTAATTGTTTTTGTGAGGATTTGCTTTAATACTAAGTATCCCAGAGTATTAAACATTGAATGTAAATATCTGTAAGAGTTGAGTCAACAGATGATTCCGATAAGTAATGGTCTCTTCACATTGTTTGCTAAGACTATGTGTAAATAACAAGAGGTTAAGTACTGTTGAGTTCTTATTCTAAGTCTCCTCTTCTTATGTTGAAGTAATTCAAGAATAAAGAAGGGTTACATAGTAATCCTAAACGCAAGTTATATGTTCATACTACAAATTATTAAAAAAAAAACGTATAAAACAAGGTTGTGGTTATAAAAATATTTCTTTTAGGATTTTTACATAGTTCCAAAACCATTTTAAATGGAGGTAATAGAGGTAAAAATAGTAAACTGTAAAGTTTACATTCGTGGCTATTTTATAAAATCAATAAAACAAATACATGGTTATTTTGTATTATAAGTAAGTAATTTTGTATTCATACCGGTATTGTTTTAAATAACGCTAAATTCTCTATAGCTTTTGTACAACAGATTTTTCTGCATCTTTGAACTAATTCAAAACAGATTTTGATAAAATATCTCAATAAATGACGATGAAACTATCTTACTAAATAGTACCTATATTAAGTATTCCAAAGTCTTACAGCTAATGCTAATAATGAATGTAAATATCAGTAAAAGTTTAATTAACTTTGGATAAGTAATGTTCGTTCTTCCCTATATATATACAAAAGGTTATGTAGACTACTGTTAAGTTTATTGCTTTTACGATTTTAATTAATCGTCAATGCCATATTTATACACCTATAATGTTTAATAATATTTCATAAATAACATATAACTTACACGGTTGATATGTATTGAAAGTAGGACCTACTTAATTTGTATTCATATTACTGTACTGTAACTATAGAGAAAACAAAATTTTCAACTTTTGAAAATTTGGTCGTAATCTTCATTTAGTGTAAGACTACGTTTTTGAGCATTCGTCCATTTATAGCCGAAAAATAGAAATTATAAAATTATTAACACGATAAGAATTTTAATCAAGTGAATGTTTTTAGTTAAGTTAAAATATAAATGAAATATGTAGGCTTATTTTTAAAGGATGTTACCAATATGCTACCAAAGAGGCTTTTATAAATACTTTTACATTTCAGTATTATTGATTCTGTTGTTTATATCCTTTTAATGCTAAATATTTTTTTATCTTTTAAATTGACCTTGGCATTTCCTTGTAAGAAATAGTCAAGTTCCAAAAGAGCGAATAGAAAAGCAGTAAGTATTTTTCTAAGAAACATTCTTAGAAAGCAATTTTTATATATTGTCCTTAACTTTTGGTCTTAGATATGAAATATTTGGTATTCATAAAAAATTGATAGAAAAGTGGAAATAGTTTCGGATTAGTGATTAATTAAAATGTTTTCATTATAGAAATATAACATATGGTTTAATAGAAATATAAAATATTAAGTAGAAATATGGTTACTGTAGTAACTTCTAAGATTTTTTATTGATTTCAAAGTGAAATACGCTGAATACAATTTATCTTCACCAACTTACATAAGAAAATGCTGTTGCAAATTTGAATTTTTGTTAATTTTGTTACTGAAGCGTAGGAAAAAGTTATTTTTGATTACTTTACCTAAATTAGAATAAAATTGGTATAGATTTGGAAAAATTGCAATGCAACCATGACATCTTCATCAGAAGAACGGGAGAAACAGATTAATAAGACGTGCCTTTGGATTACATCTGAGTCATCAAGCAATATGCATATTATACTTTAGAAATCATAATGAAGGGAAAGGTTTAGACTTGAGCAATCGGCTTTCGGCTAGAATAAATGTGCCAGCAAAAGTTTATACAAATTATTTGTAGTTTATTCTCCTGAATAAGTACTAAATACATATTCTATACACTTTTATCATTCACAAAGTATTTATTTTTTAGAAGATTGTTAGTTAAAAAAATCTAAAGCATCATGAATAAAAATTGTTTTAAAAGTATTATAATATATTACTCGATGTCTTTGACCATAGTAGGCTATTTTGGGAGTTGTAGTTGTTTAGTTCCTGTCATTACCTTACTATATTTTTCTAACTCAAACCTATAGTTTCTGCTGAAGCTCAAATTAGTTTAGAAAAGTATGTTGGGTGCTTCTGCAATAGGAAATTCACTCCTTAGAAAAAACAGCCCTTTTTAGTTTAGGCTACAATAAATCAAAATCACAAACACAATCTTCAACCGTTCCTATATTCAAAGAATGATAAATATTCACTGCAGACTTGTCCATGGATTTAAAGTAGTGGTTCTTAGAATAATATCTAGAGTTTAGTTATATTTTCTGCCTTAGATCACACCTGCCAAGTTAAAGCAACTGCTTGACTTTTGTCTTAAAAAATGCTATAAAACAACTTCAATGTTTTTGTGATTAGACTAATCTTGTTTAAAACGATAATGATTTTCAGGGTGTACCCTCTGAGTAGGTTACTATAAATAATAGATCAGGGCCAAAATAAGCTATCATTAGCAAGGTAAGCAATATACCTGTTGATCTGCTATTATAATAGATCAGGACCAAAAGAAGCAATCATTGGCAAGGTAAGTAACATGCCTGTTGATCTGCTATTATAATA
>JAGFPH010000978.1:70491-95710 GCA_018207615.1 Philaenus spumarius
AAGGTAATTAATATGCCTGTTGATCTGCTATTATCATATATCAGGGCAAAAAGAAGCTATCATTGGCAAGATAAGTAATATGCCTGTTGATCTGCTATTATCTCTTAATGACTTGAAATCTACATGTCCTGTGGCATTGATTTAGAAACTATAACCAAATAGCCAATAATCAAATTTCAAAAAATATCAATCATTTAACAAAAAGGAATATTATAGAAAAAACTAGATCAACGATAAAGTTGACCTAAACAAGTAGGTTGTATACTGTCAATGGTTTAAATAAAATATTTAAAAATGTGTATTAAATACGTTGAACAGCGTAGTACGTTTTGAACAAACTTTAGGCTTATTACAGTTAATCATTAAAACGTAGCTCATTAAATGAAAATAAATTCATAGATACTACATGGTTTATACAAATCAAATGAATAACATTGATTCAGTAATTTCACCATTTGGTTTCCAACACTGTATCCCCTATGATCTGTATTAATTATACCTACAATGAGCAATAACCAGTAATTAACCACGTTATACGTCAGCTGTGTTACCTAACTGGGCAGATTCAGAACAATTACGGGCATATCTCTGGTGGAAAATAATATTGTTAGTCTAATTTGATTGTTATTACTTTTGAGTTTTACTGTTAGGAAATTGTTACAATCAAACTATTTATGTATATTACAAGAGATAGAATAAAAAAATATTTTTGTAATATTTATATTTTGTGTTGTTACGCGTTTTATCTGTATCATTGCATAACTTTAAACTCATAATACTATTATGATCTTGATTTATCTTAAATTAAAAATAAACCAATTGCCAACGGCCCTATGGAGCTCTACAGGCTTTTTGTATTCCTTCTTAGTGTTTTACTTACACATGGTGGTTTAAATAAAAAATACCAATACTATTGTTAAAAAAACTGAACGAGATAATCAAAATCTGATCTCAGGATTGTTACTCACTATCAGGTGGTACTTAGGAAACATATTTACAAAATCCCAAAACACATGTCACCCTTCTACCATACCCATCTCATGAATTTGTAATAGAGGTATATAGCTTGCAATATTGACAATTAAAGCCTTTTAAAACCCCTGAATTTTAGTAAAAAGAAAATTAAAATCATCTGCGACTTCGTTCGCTGCGCTCAAAAAGGTTTTTTTGTAAGTTAATTTTATATTAATTAAAAGATGGAAAGAAATATGATAAATCTGATTTTGGGACAATTATTCTCCGTCAGAAAAAACCTTAGAAAATATATTTAAAAAATCCCAAAAGCCCATCCACCTCCTACTACTATCAACATCCTAAACATTTGTAATGCACACTTATGACTTGTGACACATTTAATGTTATCCAATTAAAAGCATGAATTTCTTTGGTAAGAAGTCAAAAATTGGCTTATGCATTCCTTCTCTAAGCTCGAAAATTATATTTTGTAAATTAATTCTAGAATTTTATAAAGGTAGGTTATCCGACTATGAAAATAATAATAAATTACAAAGCTCTACACTTAAGATTGGACAAATTTAACCGCATGAAATAAACAAGAGCCAAGTTTACCTGATAGAGATTGATAACAAGGAACTCCTTATCTTATGTCCTGATAAAAAATAAGTTTGTATTCTTACAATTTCGTACTGCACTTTCAGTTTAATTTCTTTACTTGTGGCCTAAAGAAGTGGATATGGTTCTCAGTTTAACGTCAAATAAGCTATGTTTAGCAATTTTATAACCAAAGACGTTCATGTTTTATTACTGGTTTTAACTTGGTGTATTACAAGTTATATGTGCTCATTATAAATTAAATTATTGACTTGGGGTGATAGGAGTGGTGTTTTGCACAAATAGGTTTTCATTACAGATGAATAACTGCCCCAAAATCAGATTTAGCACATCTATTCCAATATTTTAAATAATATAACTTGCAAAATACATCACAAAATAACAACTTAGCTAAAATATTAGTCGATTTTTATTTTCTTATACAAAAATCCGAGGTTTTAAAAAACTGTAATTTGATAAATCACAAGCCATATGTTTCCATACACAATTTTTGAGATGAGGGTGGTAGAAGGCAGGTGGCCCCAGATCGTGAATAGGCTACCTGTCCCACGATCAGATTTTGTATGTTCCTTTCCGGTTTTTAAATAGTATAGGTGGTAACTTTTTTTTAAATCACACTGCATATGTAATTTAAAGAATAAAATTAATTATTATTTATTCAAAATTTAAATTAATACATGTCATTTTCTGATCTTATGAATAAGTAAGTAATAATAATAAAATGTAATATAATAAAATTTGTACCTTATTTTATATTTCAAATCACATATACAGTTTTTTTAGTAATTTTTTAGTATATAGGTTTGAAATTACATAAACATTACAAAGTTAGAGATATTTTAGTACATACTTAAAAATAAGAATATGGACACTAACAATTTAACCAAATCGAAATGTTTTGACTCTTTTGGGATAATTTAATAGTACTTAACCACTTTTGTATAGTAACTTCTGTATTACCTTACAAATTTATAAAATAGGTGGGGAAAGTCTTTGTGAAATACTTCTAGTGGTTTGAAGTCAAACAAGATTAGGTCATACCGGTAAAATCTGATTGTTGTACTCGTTACGTAAAGGCCTACATAAGACGAAATTTTTTTTAGAGGATGGATTGCTCTTACGCAGACCTCTCGGCCAAGAGAAGGTACTGTGGGACTCGATCCACTGCCGCGCGGACCCACTACCCACTAAACCATTCCTCTCTCCCCAAACTGCTCACAGGGGAGGTGTAACAGCATCTAGGGAATATCCCTAATGAATGTAAGAGTCAATCTGAAACATTACGTAAAAGGCATGAAGAAGTCTCTACTCGAGACCAGCCATCAAGGAAATTCCAAGATCCATGCCAAAACATCACTAGCATACTGGGGTCCCGGAGCTCCGATGTAGGCACGATCCAAAGAACGAGTGAAGAAGTCGAGCTGAAACAGAAGAAACATGAGAAAATCATTTTCCAAGACCGGGCCGGCAGCCGAACACCATGACCCGTACCTAACATCACTGGCAGAGGGATCCTGGAGATACGATGAAGGCTCGTCTCGAGTTCAGAAGTGATGAGCTAACTGAAACAGATAGAACAATGAATTAGCGCTGGAAGAAATCGCTACCCACAGCTCGACCGACATGATGACGTCCGCCAGCGATGATGAGTGTACGTCCGTTAGTCGTGTTCGATGTGAAGCGCTCCCCTTGATAAACTATCCTCGGAACTGTAAGGGCCGTACAAAAAACCTCACTGGATGTCTCTCAAGAAGCTCAGAAGAAGGCACTACCCCGGGTCCTGCTGTGTTGTAAGAAGATGAAATCAACATCTTATAAACGGTTTAAATGAATTTAAAATATAAAAGTCATTAACGCAATACAGGTATTAGTTGATTTTAATAAAAGGTGGAAGGTATACAAAACTAGATAAAACATAGAGTATTAAATATTACTTCTCTATCAAGAGTTACAGAATTTTTCTATTTTTAGCAAAGTGTATGTAAAAGGAATTTATTTCTAAATCTAAAAGGTATACTCTAGCAAATAAACAGGTTTTAGCAAATATAGTTCAACTAATCCTTGTGTCGTAATAATAATCTCTTTAATTAACACTAAACAATCAATCGTGAAAATTCACGCCAAAGATCAACCAAACAAACGGAATACTATTATTGCAACCAAACCCACGTCCTTGTTTTAATCAACAGGAATGTAACTTCAATCAGGACCAAAGTAATTAAGCGATTCAAACAACAAAGTGATTTGACCTCAGCTAATATTCAAATTAGCACTGATTGGTAATTACTAATTTGGGATTAGTTTATTAGATTTTAATTTCAATTAAATTTGTTTTAGTTATTACTAGCACAAAGTTTTGTTAACGACATTGAGAATGTTTATATATATATTTAAATTATATTAATAAATTTTCATTCTATTTTTTGCAAAAAAAATTGAACATATTGCCAAACTATTTAATTGTCAATGGTAATAACAATTTTCACCAGATCAATTGTTTATACCATTTTGTAGGAAAGGGAAATTTAATATTTTGTTTCTTTTCGTTACAATGGCACAACTACGGAAAACACTAATGAAAGACCAAGTCGTTGCGTACTTAATGTGTCGTTGTTTCATCGGTAACAATATTGATCCCAAAAGGTTGTGACTTAACCCAGTAGAGCCGACTTACTTGAAAATATATACAACACTATTAGGGCTTTACTCCAACACCCACGAATATTGAATTCTACGATAGTTATAATACACGATTAAATTATAATACACTAAGCCTTTTTTATAGATTTTCCTTAGTGTTTGTTTTTATTTTGTTAACCTAACTCAAAAAAGGTATTGGTTCAGAAAAATAATTAACTAATTATAAATTTGATAAGATGGTCGCTAAGGTAATAAATGTAAATACATTCAATAAACGTGCGTTTTTTGAGCATAGGCCACAACTATAATTGTGTTGCAAAAGTTTTATTTAAAAAAGGGTTTTATCTGTTAAAGAACTGGGAGTGAACCAAAGTATTTCGATAATTTTTAACCCTTAATATCAATATTTTCCAAATCCTTTGTCAGTGCATTTCTACTTAGTGGTTTTGAAGGTAACCTGAACTTGTTACTTTTCTTGATATCACAGTTTTGGCTGTAGGTTGAGTATGAATCTGTAAGTCAGTCAGTACTTCTTCTTTTATACAATATAGTTTGCTAAATGTGAAACGTATTAGGCTTTTATTTGCGATTTTTTCAAACAGACTTTAGTGAAAAATTAATAATATATTTAGGTTTTTTTTTCGCGTCCATATTCTCACCTGTGAAAACTGTAGTATCAGGACTGCCTAGAAGGAGGTCTTCGTCCATGGCTCCTCCTCCTTGTTTCTATCTACTTTCTTGTTAACAAAACTAGGACCTTCCTAGATGGCTGGTTCTAGTTTGTCGGCGGCAAAACATGCAGTTTTGATTTCATTATTTTTGAAGCGAGGTTGTTTTGAGACAGCTATGTGTCTTTAGCTGTAGGCTTGTTTTCTGTAGTGGTTTGTTTATTTTTTATTTATTTTTGATACATATAGTTATCACGAGCTGTGCAGGGCAGTAAGAAGGTCCACCGTATCTGTACTACAGGTAAGACAAAGTTTCCCTGCGATGTTGCCTGGCAACGTAACTTGCAACATCTGCAACATAACCCATATACCATTCATAATCTTGGCACGGGTAAGAAAACCAAGACAAGGTTTGGAATTTATTTCAGTGTTTTCTCCCTTAGATCAGTTAGTTACAGCCTAGACAACAGATCAACGCAGAGTCACCCCATGCAGGATGTATTTTGTTGTATAGGCTTCTCTCAGTTGAGTGAGCCAAATCTAACGAATTTGAGTTCAGGGTACTCTTGAAACCAGAAAGCAAGAGGATAAGTATCACATCCTGTGTAACGGAAAATTCCTAGAATTCTCGATAATTATTCATTAATATGTACTAAATTTTCCGATAATGCTTGGTTAACATTTTGGTATGCTGTATTTAAACAAGTTCGAGTATAGTAAATTGTTACTACATACTTATTTACAAGTTGAAATGTTTGATGGAATAAAACTTGTACACAGAATATCACAACTAATACGTTAATTCTTCAAACACGTTCTAATGACAAAGTCGCCGTCTTCAGTGATTCACGAGCTACAATAGTCAAACTATAGTTTGACATTAATTTGTACAATAGTTTGACTATTGTATCTCGTGCATCACTGTAGATGGTGACTTTGTCGTCGAAACGCATTTGATTAATAAACGTATTAATTGTGAGAATCTGTGTACACTTTTTTTTGTATCAAGTACATCTTCTCACCAAGTCATGCTCACTATTTACTTATAAGTTTAAATGGCTTATATATTTGTATAGCGTCAACTCTTTTACACATTTTCATTTATTGACCGATCGAAGCGAGGTCTTCGTTTTACCTCGACGTTCGGCATTTCGTCTGTGTGTCTGTCTCACGATTGCGGCCAAACGCCTTGACCGATTGTGATGTTTTTTTGTATGAATGTTCCTTATTTCTAGGCCGAGCGATGTATATAAACGGTTCTTTCCATTTTCCTTTTTTAACCCCTTAAATAAAATAAAAATGGCGGCCGCACCGTTTCTCTTAGAGTAAGCTTTTTTCCAAAGCCAGTTTGTGGCTTAACCGTAAGTAGAATTTAAAAACGAATAGAAATTTGCCAGTAAAAACTTTGATTTAAAAAAATTGTATTCTTGATTTTTTCCCGTATCTCTAACGGTAAGCTCACAAAACGTCTGTAAACTTCAAATTTGTTAAAAAATGTTTTTTGTATTTTAACCATGTTTTTATACGTTTATTCTAAACCAATTCAAAAGTGTTGCATAGCTTTTTGTAGACCAAGGTTTAAAGAATTCATATATGCCAGTTAAAAATGATTGAAGTAAAATTAACAAAGTTATTAGCTCAAGAAACAAGCATGTTCAGTAATGGAAGGAAAAAGTTCAACTTTATTCTTACATAAAAAGTAGTAAAAATGATTTGTAACTTTCATCATATGTGTAAAAAGTTTCGTAATTTAGTTTTAAATAGAACTGTATACAAATATTTATCAATTTCAAATTTCTTATTTTGAAAACACCAGTTTTTATGTTCCTACTACAAGACTGCTAACAAAACTAGGCCTATTTTGCATAGTAAGTTAGGAATATATACTTTGCCCAAAAATGACATATTATTATAAGAAAGTGTAGAGAATAAATCAAAGAATTGAACTGTATACATGTAAATTATTATTTCATAAAAGTATTTGACTTAGCTTTACTTGAATTAAGAAATGAGATGAAACAAATGAAACCTCGCGGCGATAAAGGACGTACAAAAAATGACAGTTGGACAGCATGGGAAGTGTTGCTACATGGGTTGAGATCAAGACGCTTTAAAATCGTTTGTTTTCATTATTTCTAATATTGGAATATAATATGGAACTGTAAATACATTGTTAAGTTTTAGTTATTTAAGTATGTAAGTATTTAATTCTATATTTTCCCTCAATATCGCGATATATTTAGTTACCTTACGCATTATTAACCTAAATACAACACAAGAAAATCTAAAGGAAAAATAGCAGTTAAAGCTAAAAAAAAAAACAAAAAAAACAAAAAAAAAAGAGAACTAGAAACCCCGGAATCGCGAGAATTGCAAAATAATGTTTCACTGGCTAAACCTTCTACTTACTTCCTTACTGGCACTCTATTTTTAACCCAAGCTCAAAACCACATTTGTCATTTCAACGAGCGAGGTCTACTGTTCACAGAAGTACTAGCAATTTTTATTTAAACAAGAAGTGCGTGGTTGTATCTTCAACTTACAAACCCATCTAGCAGGATATAAGGTTCTTAAGTAAATCCTTTGAACAAATGAATAACTCTCCAGGAAGCAAAGACAATCCATTAGTACTTCTAGCGTTGCGTTTCTACCTGAGCCTCTTATTTCCCACTTCTCGTTGAAGGTTTAGGCCACATGACTTGTAATTGGATTATGTATTATGTAATATCTGTTGTGGTATTAACTCTTGTGTAGATGGTGAATACAATTTATTTTTGGTGATTAAATAATAATTATATTATTTTACTTGTAACTTGAAGTAATTACACTTACAGTTTTTATTTAAAATAGGTTAATACAACTTTTGCGAATAAAATTAACGAACTTTTTATTAATTTGTTATTTTGTATTTTCTTAAAACGAATGAATCACTTACTTTCTGTAGTTATGATCAAACATTTTAACTTACTTAATAAATTCATTTCGTAAAAGGTTAATGTTATGATGATTGTTGACAAATTGTTTTAGTGATAATTATTGTTGAACGTTATTAATTTAAAAATGTATGTTTACAAAAACATATTTCTTTTATAAGTGTTTTGTTTTTGTATTTTTACAATCTAAAACGTACCTATAATTTTTCTTCGGCAATTTAAACTATCAAATTTCTCTAATTTATTTTCTTTTAAGTAGTTTTAGAAGGTTCTCTAAGTACAACTTTTAGCTACTTTGAGTTAACCTTATCTCAGTTGCTATACACACGAGATTACTATTCAATTCAGATGTTTGCCCTGGGCATTTCACAATAAGAAAATTAAATACGTACATCATTATTGACATATTTTCCCATTCAATTTGATTCGAGTTTATTTCATATAGTATTGATTTAGAATAGACTAAAATTCTAGCAACTTTTCTTATTATTTAAATGGATATTTTCCTTAGTTGGATTTTCTATGCGAGAACATACTTCTCTCTCACTGTTGTAAATACAGCATTTCTTTCAAATTCGACTGTTTGCTGTCTGAGATGACGGACCTTGCATAGGACATGCTATCGAAAATGTTCCCAACCTAAAATACGTCAGTTTTGCTTGAACTTTCGGTATTGTCGGACATGTTAAGCGCATCTAAAGTCCATTTTCGCAAAGTTCCAGTATCTCTGAACCTCTCGAATTGTGACAAAGGTTTATACGCCGCTACCCGTGCATTACAGACAATTCTAACTGAATGTACTATACAAACAAGTGTATAATAAACCCAGTTCTTAACCGCTACCCATTGCCGCCTCATGGTAATTACCTTTTTAGAACTCTTGTTTAACTGTTTCTACCGGCGCCAGATAGCAGACTGCACACTGGAGTGGAAATCTACAAGACTGCAACCCTATTAACTCTTTTTAGTTCTAATTATTAGTTGCTTGCCCTCATTTAAGTGTCTAGGAGTATATGGTGAATTCACTAATACAAAATATATTTTTTACACAGTAACCTCGCTCAAGTGATGAATTTATAATCACTTAATTTCCATACCAAAATAACTACGTGTATTCTGCCTTAGAACTAAACATTTAAGATCACAATAATAATACAGCAATCAATTTTAAGTAGCAATTATGTCCGTATAATTAGAAGAAGGATACATTATTTTCTTTATTTTCAACATATCTCTAAATGGCCGTTTTTTATTTATTGAAGCACTTGTTCTTGGTATTCGTAGGATAGTTTTTAATTCGTGAAAGACTGTCTTCTTTAAAACATATTTAAAAAGCATTGATTGTAAGATAATATTAAGTATTTTTATAAATGCTTGTTCGGACATTTACCATTATTTGAGCTTACACAATAGTAAGTTTAAACTCTCTATCCCAGGGATATATGAAGTCAAAAAAATTAAAAAGCTTTAACAGTAAAAGTGTAGGTTGTATGTTATTTCTTTCTTTAATATATTTCCTACTTTTACAACATTCGAAAATTGCTACATTTATTTAAAATTATCTATTTATAATAACAATAATATATATAATAATATGTCTAAGTTTCCTGAATCACTCGAATTAAAATGATATCCCTTAACAGAGACTAAAATGATTACTTTTTAAATTTATAATTATTAAGAGAGCTAAAAGTGGTTTGCAACAATTATATTTGTACTGAGAAGCTGTTTTTATGTCCAAAGTTTATTAAATTCCAAATTTCGTTAGCGGAGACGTAGAACACAATTAAAACACATTTCAATTGTAAACACACATTTCATAAAAAAGACAGTTTCATAAAATTAGTTAATCCATTTTATAAAATATGAGAGTAACGAATACATCTGATATTTCTGTAATAATCATATGGCTTGTTTTGCAGAGTAGTCATAGTTTCACAAAATAATAAAGTCTACAGGTGCATTAATCACAAATAAACTTATAACACTATTTTAATACAATTTCATTTGGTTAAATTTCTAGACTTGTTACTATAATATAAATATATAGTATAAACTCTCTTCTTTGTATGAATAATTAAATTACCTAGTCTAAAACTATGGCTAAACTCCAAACAATGAAATAAATTTCAAACAATAAATTATTAAGTAGTAGCAATTTTTTTTGGTAAATGAAATTTGACTGGATTCATTTATTTTATGCGAATTACAATAAAGTATTGATTACAGATTATGTATAATATATATGAGCTGCAAAATTTCTGTCCGCTGACATCTCATTACACAAAGTGATGTTTTTCTACCTCGCAATCACAATATTTACGCAATTCACAAGCTTGTTTTTCAACTTAAATATCGAAATGATAAAAATATTGAAAATATGTTTATATATGTCTACTTCATAAACAACGAAAATGTGTCACCAATAAACGATCTTATTACTTAACGGATTTTTATGTTGAACTTCTTTTTGCAAATTACAAAATTAAAATTATGCAAGGCCACTAATTGAATAATCACTTCCAAACCAATTTTACTATGTCGACTTATGAAATATTATTTTATTATTAATTTTGTTTATATTTATGTTGTATTATTATTTTGCATACAAATAAATATATTTATTTGTTAAATTTTGTTGTGTTCAGTTGCTGCTTGAAAGAAGTTGGCTGAGTACTACGAGTTTAAAAATAAATTGTTTATGTAAGGAACACATTTTGGAAATTTGCATACATTTTAAACAAATTTGGTATCCAATATGTATAAAAGATTGCAGACTACAGTAAGAGGTTGAACTGACATGTGATTAACAGTCTAACAATGTTTTCTTTTTCAATTCAGATAACTTGCCAGCCTAATTTAAATTGTGCAATGAGGAAAATAAACAATTGTTTCTGTATTAAAAGTATATTAGTGAATGAAATTATAAATGTTATTATATTCAAATTGGGTTACTATTAAGTATTTTGTTTGTTTTCCACAGTTATTGGAATTAAGTGACAAATTTACTTGTAAGGGTTAAAAATGGAATATTGTTTATCTATCACGTTTTTAATATTAAAACAAAATTAATAAGTAGTATTGGAATAAAAAAAACAAATCCATTAATATTTTCAGATCTTTTAACAAACTTAAATTTCCAGTTCTATGTGTTGCCATCTATTTCTAATTCAACATTTAATTTGTATCATTGGTTATTTGAAAAACTTTACGAATAGATAATAAATTACAATTGTGTTTAAATGTTCGAATTATTTTTAAGGGAGATTTACATTTTCTTTTTGTTACAGAAGTCGTTTTATTAAAATTTGGTAAAATAAAATCTAACATAGGCAACATAGTTATGCATAAAACTATGTTTATAACGAGGATATAGTATATATACTATAGAAAGATGTCATATTATAGCGTTTTTCATATTTTAAAGTTTTGTAAAGAATAATTTTACTAAACGTGGATACACTACTAAACAAATTGATTATAAAACTAATATATAGTGAGAAATTCTAGATTAAAATGAATAAAAGCATGAAGGCCTACTTTACTTATACGAGAAAAAAACAGTTATAATTTTCCAAAATTCCTTCAACTGAGAATATTTTTTACAATTAATAGTTGTAATTTTTAAGCATCTAATTAATATAAGAAGACAATTATACGCTTAGTACATTTTTAACTTGAAATAATTTACTTATAGAGATTTTTATTTTGATAGACATTTATAATAATATATTAAATTGTAATTATCTAAAGTTTCTTGCAGAGGCTAAATGACGAGGTTATGCGGCGGGATTTGTTATTAGAATAGATTACAAGCATTTAGAGTTTTTGTTGAACTTGTGTAATTTATTATCACTGGAGTTTATTTGTCACGTTTCTCTTAGTATCTCGAGTTAGAATAACTAAATTAATGAATGCAATTAATTGTGCTCATTCATGGTTTATATAGAATGTATTTTTCCTAATTACAATAACACAATGTTTAACTTTATAAAACTAAAATAGACAAATAATCATAGGTGTATAAAACATACGAAAAGATAAAAAAAATATAACCAGGGATTTTAGTTGGTAAAACCATCAGCAGCAGTTTAAAACACAGTTAAAAAATTTTGAACAGTAATTCCAATGAATAATACAATAACACATTGTTTTTTGGGTAGTTATAAATAAAATACAAACTTTTGTCGTTTGCTTTGAAAATGACGACCGGTTAGGACTCTCCATCTCCTAAACTTAATGCATTTATTAATCGTTGAGTGTACTTTTTGCTCGAACATAATGATTTTTACGAGGGTTGAACTGGTGTATTCTAACTGGTGAATTTCCCCTACTCTATACGCATTAGCCGTAGAATAAATCTTTTTGTTTATGGGTTTCTTTTAGTTAAAAATACAAGAAGGGACTGGGTAAAAGTCTAAGCGGTTTAGGAAACCCTTCATAGTGTTCAGTTTCTTCATTTGTGCAAGGATAATCATATGTTGAACTATCTGGGTGCCCGTGCTTCGCTACGGGTTAAGATCGATAACAAAAAATATCAATTTCAAAGGCATCCCGTATACTCTTTGTTAATACGCTATTTACACTATGTACTACTTTCTTAGCCTAAGTGTATAAAATATTCATCTTTTAGTTTTATTAATCCCAGTCAAAGGACAGCCTTTTTATTCTTATTTAAAGAACCTCCTTTCTAACGCTTTCTAACGCTGATGATAGTGATCGTCAGTCAGTCAGTGGTATTGGGATTTTTCTATGTTTTTAACGCTTTTTAAGTTTTAATAACCTAAAATGCAAAATATTTTAAAATCCCGTCTTATTGCACATCTAAAGCATAAGGGGAATCACTATGTTAAGTCTCAAGTTAATATGTTTAGTCGTTTTTGAGATGTAGTGATTATCAGTGAGTCAGTGGTATTTCGATTTTATATATAAAGATTACTGAATTTCTTTTAGTGCTATTGGAAACACTAAAATCACTTACAAGAAAAATAACAGTGCAAAAAATAGGAAACCAATTGAAATAGCAGTTAATTAAAAAAAACTGATATTACAATAACGTAGGGAAGAAATTGAAAGTATGAATAAAAATAATTTAAATATGAACAAATGTCGTATAATTCATTTCAAACTATCTGATTTGTCTGTCTAATTGCTTTCAATTAATAATAAGTAACAGATTATGTGGCTCTCCTCTTAGTTGTATTTTTTCTTTTTCTTACTGTAAGTACGTACATAATTTACTTCTCGTTTATTTGTCAATATCTGACATAACAAAAATAAACATTCCATATTTACTATAGGGTAACATAACATTACTGGTAACACAGGCGAAAAACTAAGAAAGAAGAATGCAATCTTTGAGCTTAGAGTTGAATGTACCGCAAAGGGCAGTTTTACATGTGTGACGTCATAAGTAGATTTTGAAGTCTATAGTATTAACCTAGTTAACTACGTTTACTACCTAATTTTCGCTACTTTATATTTGAATTATTAAACATAATTCTTGTGAACCTATGAGGTATTATTTAAAATTCTATCACTCAGAAAAGACAGTGTCTTAAATACAACGAAAATAGAATTGTTGAGTTAGTGTGTAATTCATTAAAAAAATATATAAGGTTATTTACATTTGTATTTATAAATCGGGGTTGAACATTTTACCTTCAATGTACACCTATACATTTTTAAAATTTTTGTTTTATTTCTTTACAAGATTTTAAAATGGACAGCGATCTTCAAGTATTTTATAATAGGAAATATTTCGCAACATTTTAGTAAAAAAACAAAAACTATTCCATTCATTGCCTTTTTATTTATATCACTCACAAATTTGCTTAAGAAAGAACTGTTTTTGGTTGCCAAATTCCCCCTCCCCTCAAAAGACCCACTTAATTTCAATTTGTTTGCGTTAGATTTGTGGATAGACAATAGCTAACTATAGACCATGTAGGCAGACACCGTGGTATTAGTAATAAGTTTCCTTGGTACGGACCATTTAAATAACCCACTGATAACAACCAACGTAAAGATATTTATTGCAGTGAACTATGACTTTTTAAGAGTTTTTTTAACTGTTGTAGAAATAACGAGCTAAGTTTTGTAAATAATTCAATGGATAACATTGCCGTAGTAAAATGTTTTGTAGTGTAATGTCCAATTATATTAAAATAAATCTTGGAGCTATTGTCAACTCATTGAAATGTTTTTATACAATATTTTTTAATGCAAAATGTATTATTTCCCTCGGTTACAATTTATTCATATAATTCATAATTATTCACGGTTAATTCATTTACTTTCTAGATACAGTTAATTTTCTTTTATTGCATAATTTAAATGAAATTATATTTTATTAAATTAATTATTGAATATAATTACTGTCTGAATTACCTTGTGTACATTTAATTGTATATTTGTTCCCTACAAGTGTGTCTGAATTATTCAGGTACGGCACAAGAACAGTAATCAGCTGATCTCTCATAATTTAACAATAGTTTCACTGTATATTGCAGGTGTGGGAAAATATTTGTTTGGCTGCCATGATAAAATACAACCATTGATATTGAAATATTAGATAATAAATATTAAATTAACCATTACTAAACGAATTAAAGATTGTGTCATTTAATTTTATCTGACTATCCATCTAATTTTAAAATATTGAACAAGTTTTTAGGTAATATGTTTATTCTAAGCATTTCATCAAACGTTTTGAATATTAAATACAGACCTTTTAATACAATGCCTTAATGTTAAAGGACGCTGACTAAATATATTCGTCTTATAAATAATATAACATTGTATAATACTTGTATATTGTTATATTAAGTTTATAATTTTAAATAACTTTGTTTAACTTAGTTTTTTAATCAATGTACTCATCTTGAGAAACAGAGTAAGCTGGGATTAAACATTCTTGACCAGTTTGCTTTTGGAAGTTCTAACACGGTTGCGTAGGCTCATTATTTACTGCCGTTTGGTTTACTTGTGCTATAAACCTCGTCTTCATTGTTTTATGTGGAACAAAGTAAACACATGAAGGTAAAATAAGAAAATGTAATTTCTTAGTCTAATAGCAATGACAGTTCTTGGATTAAGCCGTGCAATACAAATGTTTAAGGGAGTCTCAATACTGCTATCTTAGTTCTTAAAACCATTCATAATATTTCGAAGATAAACGGGGAATCAGAGTAAAATTGTATACGGTTCACATGCGCACTGTTTTTTTCTCGAGTGATATTACATACTCCTAAGCAATTACGCACTCTGTCCTGCATTAACCTAGTAAACAGAAAGTGAAAACGATCAAATATTTATAAAATATGTATAATAATTCCTTAAAAAATATCAGCATTCAAAAACACGCTCTTCCTCTCAGTACTACAACACCGTTCCTGGTTAACCTTTACTTAATGTGGACTGGACGCAGCAAGTCTTCGCAAGAAATTGTACAGCATTCACCTTTTTGTGGCTTCCAATGTACGATTTCTGACACCCTTTCACACTCTTACATTATTTAAATTAGTTTTACTGCCACTCTCTCAGATGTCGAGCCGTTTGGAAAACCCTTTGCCTTGTTTATAACATTTTATTAAAAAAATATTAACTATCGTATATTTAAATCAGTGGCAGTTCAGGTACTAATTTTAAAATTAAAAAAGAAATTTTTGTTTAATTTAAAAAAATTCTAACTTTGCTGTTACTATCTATTTACACAAAAGAATTCATAATTTAATTCGCTTGATTTACCTAAATTTATTCATTCCTTTAATATTTAAAATTTATTTAAACCTAGAATTGTTTGAAATTAATTTTATATTATTTCAAAAGTTATAATTTAACTATGTTACTACTCCAGAATTTTGTTAATGAATGAATATAATTTTCGCCAATGAAGTCGATATCCTCTAATTGGCCATTTTCGATCCTCGTTACCTTGGGCGGAGTTAATGTGAGATCCTACTATTAGTTTTCTGTAGGACTTGGATTCGACCTTGATTCCAAGTTGCCTGGTTGAATTCATAGCCATTATTGGCTACAGTTGTCTATAACAAGTTGCTCCTGTTTGTCCTTTCGTCTTGATTCTTCTTCAATTTATTCCAAGATATTTGAATGTTGCCGCTGCTCCCGATAGCCCGTTTTGAAATAATCGCCATGATTTTCTAAATTTCCATTTACTCTGTGAGCTTACTCATTTGAACATAGTTCCTCGTCTAATCCTAAAACAAGAGTAACAAAACGTCTTTTGAATTTCATTCAGTACCTTCGTCTGTGAAATAAGATTTTACAACTTGTCACTTTCACTTTACTTGCAATGTCTTTTATTAATTTCATTCTATATTTTATTATTATGTTTTTTCAAATATTATTATAGGTAATGGTATTATTGTTCCTTGTAAAAAATGGAGAGGTCTGAAATTTGAATGGCTTTTCTACATTGCCATGTTCTATAATAGTTATTCCTATTTTTGACGAAGTTGTGGCGACTGATTGCGATTTAGAAAGTATTTCCTTTATCTATCAGTTGCTTTTACATTTCTATATGTGATTTACAATTTAAGGACGTTTTAAACATTTCTTATTTGAATATATTTTACCTTTTAATCCAATTTTGAATGAATGACTTTTAAAACATTTATAACACCTACTCTATTTATTGAAATTGGCTGTCTTGTGTGTAACATAGTGTAAAAAATTGTGATAGCTGCATTTCTGATTTCACTTGGTTTAGTTATGTTTAGTTCGAAAATTCACAAGAATAACTTTACTTTGTGAAATGTAACTATTAATTATTAATTTTTCAAAAATATTATTTCTGAAGCTTACTTTTGCTGCATATTCTATCACTATCCCTTTTACTAATTTTGAAAATTATAAACGTTTAGATTTGCATTTTTTATGACATCATATAATCCCATGTAACTTGTATAGTGAATACATTTTTCTTCTATTGCTTTTTAAAATGTATGTATTGTTTACATATTAAAATAAATATAAACTTTTACTTAACAATTAAGAATCCGTTGTTTCTATACTAACAACCTTGATAATAGCCTACATATTAATCAAATCGTTACTAGCCTTCCATTTTTAGTCTGTATTTTTATAAAAGAACATTTAAAAAAAACACACAGAGCCATTTTTTTTTTTTAAATTGGGCTTGAGAGGATTTAATTAAAATAATTAGGCTTTTAAGTCTTAAACTCAGTGCTGACTTAAAAAATGTATGAAATACAAAACTTAAAAACAAGACACGTAACCTGTGTTAACTTAACCCTCTGAAGTGTCTAAGCTGTAAAAAAGAAAGACATAACACAATCAAGACGAAAACGAATGAAATTTGTTGCTTTTATTCAAATAAATTGAATAGGAGATTTTGTAAGTCTGATCAAAGAAATGACCAAACAGAAAAGGTTTGTTCATCATGTAAGTGTCTTTTTAAATGTTTTTGAGTAGTAGGCTATTTGGAAAATAAAATAAATTTGAATCAATAATCTGGAAATCTATTGTTAGTCAAAAGATATAATTCTGGGTAACCAGAAAGCAAAGTGAATTAAATGCTTTATTATGTAAATTCCAACACGAGCAATACATACCTCATTCAAATAGAAACACCTGTACATGGGAATATAATATAATGATATTGATGTTAAAACATCAATTATCTTAAAATAATAATTTACTATATTCAGTTGTTTTAAATCCAAGCTTGACATCATAACTTTAAATATTAAAACTGTAGTTGTTTGACATTTCATATTGTGTGTTTTTCTTATTGTAATTATAACAAATCAGACGTGATTTATAAAAAATAAGAACGTTTAATTTAAACATATTTACTTTAATTAATCATACCTCATTGTTGTTACCTTAATGTTGCTCTTTGAATCATAGTGCAAAATGTAATTACAATTAATTAATAAGTAAGTCCGAAAAAAACTAATAATTCAAACTAACCGAAAAGTATCGAAAGAAGACGTGAACAAGTTAGAAAATCAATAGGGATTGTTTCAGTATACTGGCAATAATAAATATTGTCTGCCTTTATTTTTCTAATTTGAGAATATTAATAATGAAACAGCTCTAATCATCGTTGTACTGAAAGCTAAAGTTTGTTTTAATATATATACTCTTTTATAACTATCCAGTGCAAACACTGTCAAAGTATATTATTGTGTCAAAGGTGCACAAACTTTAATGAAACGACTATCCACTATGAAATTTTCCAGTGGGTGAATGTTGGCTGGGTAAAGGCATTTTATTGTGTTGGGGAAAGTCCTCGACGAAACTAATTTCCTTTTGTTGTAAATGAGTTTACTTTGCTCCACAGTATTATTTTGAAGTTTTGCAACTTGTCGTTCTATATTATCACAAATTGAATATTATCTGATTGCAGTAAATACAGAATGATAATGTATTACACTAAGTGAATTTAATAAACTTACACAAAACCTAATTTTGCTTTGATATTGTATAATAATGCTTTTAATGAAATTAGTATGATTACCAATATTTTATCAGGACTATAGTTTCGAAAAGTAGTTTTAGAATAAATTATAATTTGTGTTTTTTACTTTCAATTGATAAAGTAAATACTGTAATTATTTTATACGCAATTTGTATGTTTGGCAAACAAGTCCTTGTTTTAGTACTACTAAACATAGGAAGTTCTATTTTATGTTTCCAGAATAATTTTAATTGGTATTAAAAAAAAATTCAAATGGTTTACTACGTTTTGACATGTAGACTTTTACTTACATTTGACTTTATCTGAAATACAAAAGACACACGAAACCAATTTAACAAAATGCTATTTTATAACAGAATTTATTTTTTGTTTGTTGTATTGCCAACAAAGATATTCACTTTTTCATTAATGATTTAATAAACATCTCTAAACCATAAGCAGGTTTAAACAAAGAGAAGAACAGGTTTGCTCATGAAAAGGCACTACTTAATTTAATTTGTTTACTTAGTTTCTTAATAAGTAATAGGCCTATACAGAGTGGGTAAAAAGTCTGAGAACGGCTTAATAATTTCGTTCTAAACAAATTTGAAGATAGATGTGATTTTTTATTTCGATGTCAAAAAATTGGTCCGCCATCTTGGGTTCGCCATCTTGGGTTCGCCATTTTGAATGAAAGTGATATATATCACTTTCATTATATATATATATATATATATATATACATATATATATAATGAAAGTGATATATCATTTCAATGTAGAATTTTGAGACAAAATCATTCGTGAAAACCGCACATCGAGATCTTACATTATTATATTTGCATTTATTTACATTGAATCATATCACTTAATGTAAAAATGAAATAAAGTACATCAAACGCCTTATCTATCAAACTTTGATGTTGAATACAATTAAACATTATCAAACAATAAAATCATAAGGTATTAAATTAATGTACATAAATTTTAACAAAAATTAACAATAATAATAATAATAAATTAAAAATAAAGTACATTAAAAATCCCTACCTATGAAAGTTCAATGAACAATACACATGAAAAAAGCAACACTAAATATGAAGATTATGGTACAGTAAAAGTTTGCAAAATTAGAAGAAAATTATTACAATAAATGTCCAAACTGTTTTCCTTTAGCTATTTGACTGTTTTAATTTTTCTATTAAATATGATTCAATGTAAATAAATGCAAATATTTTCATAACGGTTTGAGATATGGATGTGCGGCTTTCGCCAATAATTTTGTCTTAAAATTCTACATTGAAATGATCCATCACATGACCACTTTCCTATTTAAAAAAAGTCACATTCAAATGGCGGATCCAAGATAATTTTTCAAAATATATGACTAATAGAGTTTAAAATGATGAAATATTCTGGCATTGTACTTAAAGGTTTTCTAAAAAAATGCATGGACATTTTATATTAGCCTAATTAACTCCTAATTTATGTTTGCCGAATAGATCAAGATTCAGGGTTAGGCTTGATCAATATAATATTTTATTTCATGTTAATTAAATTTAAAAATAAATAAAATTTTTTTAAGTACTTCGATAGTTCAGTCTAATAATTTAGATAAATAATTTTACAGTATATCTTTTCATATTATATTCGTTTCCTGTTTTCCATTCGATTGCCAAACGATTTCTTAGAAAGGGGGTTTTAAAGGATATGAGAATATTGAAAGCAGGTTTCATTATAGAAAATATCCATATTTGAAAAGACGATAACAGGTTTTAAAATACAAGATTTTAAAATTATAAAAAACTAAACTAGTTAAATACGATAAAGCGTAAAACAATACATTTTTTAAGATCAATATTTGTTGTTTATATTTGTATTGTAATTAAAGTATTAATTGTTTGCTAAGCATAATTTTGTTCACGTTTAATGATGTATTCAAAATGTTAGTGTTGAATATGTGTAGAATACTTGTAAATAACATTACATTAAGGATCTTTTCGCAATTGTATAATTAATTTTGATTAAACGACCAACATTATTGATAAAACTAATTAATATAGTTTTCAGGCACGCATGTTAAGCTGTATTAAAACAGTTAAAACGTTACAAGTATAACAAGTTAATCATATGGATAATTCAATTACCAAACTACCTGAAATGTAAAGTAAAGTTTCCATTAAAAAACATTGCAGGTCTTAAAAACAAAGGAATTTTATAATTTATTCGGGCTACAATTTAATGTTAGTTAATGTGAAATTGCCTATGTGTACAAAATAAAAGTTCACCTCGCTTTTAATTAAAATCGTAAACATATTTAAACTCATTATTCATTGTTGCAGTGCTTGTTGAAACAATTAAAAATCATACAATTTTAAGTGATTCTTATTATTTATTTAATTTACCTGGGATACATTATATATGTATAGACTGTGCCAATTAACAATTCTTAATAATAAGTCAACATTAATAATACAGACAAAACAAATTCTACGTATAAGAATTTTCAAATTTGATTGTTAAAACAAGCAATAAAATGATAAAAATATAATTCCAGAGAAAGTAGACTAATTTTTAAACTAACCGAATCAAACGGACCCAACTTAAAGAAATAAAAAAGGAAACAGATATAAGTTTTGAATAGTTTCAAAACTAAATAATATAATTTATTCATTATAAAGAGAAACAAATGTTTTTAAATGGATAGTATGACATTGCATCCATAACGACTCGTAATTAATATAATCTACAAGTTGCCTATTTAGGAATTATATAATTTATCTTAATTTACTAAATAACATTCGCAATTTTCGGAATAAAAAAACAAGTGTGGAGTGAAATAAAATAAATGTACTAAAAATCAACAGATTAAATTAAGAATAAGACAGAAAGGAAAATCTAAATAATTAATATCTATTAACCTTATTGGCAATTGTACATACGAATGTTATTATCAAAATTTATTTGATTTTATTATCCGATTTTATTGTCACAATATTTTTATGAAATGTCAAAATAACAAAACTGAAAATGACAATGTCTTATAAAACTTACATACAGCTGTTAAGTAATACGCTGTCACCTTACTGCAAAAAAATTCGTTAAAAATGTCTTGACGAAAAAGATACTTGCCTTTATGGTGCTCCTTACAAAATGATAAAATTATTAGATAAAATATTGTACATAAAACATAATGCATCATTAATTCTACTCTTCTTCACATGTACTATAACAGTCGTCATTCTCAGTACGTAGTTGTCTGAAACATATTTGGTAACTAAATGTTACAAGAGAAAGGACAGCAGTGGACAGAATGACGCTGAACATAATGTTGAGGTTAATGTAATATTCAGAAATAACGACGTTGTTTGCACAAAAGAGAGTTGACTTTCTTAAAAATACAACGCAAGTGCAAGAACCTTATGCTGTAATTCTACCTCGTCTAAATGATATTAAATGAAGAGTTCACATAAAGTTATTATTTATTTGTTGCAGACGTTCTGAATGTATATAAAAACAGTAATACAGTGAAATAAAATTTTTTATTATTGAAGCCACAAAGGGTTTCTCGTAGCATGTAGAAATAAATCTAGGATACACAGGATAAGGACAAGAAAGGTAATATTTAGAGTCGAAATAGTCACGATGAAAGTTTCATAACATTATGTGATAGTGAAAATACAACTTACTTTAACTAAAACTCTATATTGAGATATAAACAATAATTGAAATCTACATTCTGTTTTTGTAGATGAACCAATATTAATACTTGAAATTTTGATATCTCATTGAAAATGTTTGTTTTAAATAAGTAAACTAACTCGATCTGTATAATAAATAAAATACATTAATAAGTAACAGAATCAGATGGTGTGCATACAAATTAACAAGTAATAGAATCAGAATCAGATGGTGTGCATACAAATTAACAAGTAATATAATCAGAATCTGATAGTGTGCATACAAATTAACAAGTAATATAATCAGAATCTGATAGTGTGCATACAAATTAACAAGTAATAGAATCAGAATCTGATGGTGTGCATACAAATTAACAAGTAATAGAATCAGAATCTGATGGTGTGCATACAAATTAACAAGTAATAGAATCAGAATCTGATGGTGTGCATGCAAATTAACAAGTAATTAGAATCAGAATCTGATGGTGTGCATACAAATTGACAAGTAATTGCATCATAATCTGGTATGCATACAATATAACAATTTCGTATTTCATTGGCAATGAGTATTGTTTATTGATGTGAATTGCAACAAGAAAGCTCATAATATACACTTATTTTTTTATACATACTCAAATTCACAATATAATATAGAAGTATTTATTTGGTTTTGTATAAGTTTTATCTCTTGAAATACATTTTTAATTACTAGTATAAGATTTATTTTTCTGAGAAAATAATATGAGCAGAACTACTACCTACTTTTAAAAAAACAACATTATTTTTGTAGTTGGTTATCTTTTTCTTGGGCATTTATATATTGTTATTGCTTAGTGAATTTTATATTTAAGGATATTTTATATACAGTGATTGACAATTATATTAAATTTCTATTCAGCAAGTAAAAAATCCTAAAATAGAATACTTACGCTTCCACAACCGCTTGAGAGGAGTTTTAGGTTTCTGTTTCGTTTTATATTTGATAAAATTATTCAATAAACTTATATTTTGAATCAGAAAAACAAAATACAGTTTATATCGGGGATAAGTTTGAAAGTAGGCTTTTTAATTAAACATTAATACGTTGTATATAGTTTTATAAAAATTAAAAAAAAAATATCTTAATATTTTAAATATCTAAAAAGTCTTTAGTACTTTTTATGGTGACTTTTAATATGAAACATAGACTTGAAAAGTTTAAGAAATATATATAAACTCTGTGCGGTTTAAACATTTTTATATTTTCCCACTCGAATACAATTTATAATGAAAAAGTACCTAATATTACATAAGAGGAATTTTATGATATTACACCATTCTCAAATATGAATCATAAGGTATTGAGGGAAGCGTTACAAAGAAAATGAAGCTATTTATCAAATAAAGTTTCATTAGAGAAGAGAAACTCAGAAGAAGCATCCATCATCTTTTACTTTGATTTGTTGCTTTACATTTAGGTAACACTAGTTTTTCGTATTTTGTGGAAAGTTTTCTTTAAACAATGTATACATTTGACTATTTAATAATGTGAAATAAATACAACGAATTTACTTATATCACTTAAAGTGAAAATTAAACTTTCAGTTATTTAACATAACTTTAATGGTCGTTTTTAATATTTCTTAAAATAGCGTTATATAATTATCATAAAATCATTATACATAGTTCCCATTACTTTTAAATTTTATTGTAAAATAGACATAATTTAAAAATTAAAAGCAACGTTAGATATAGGAAATAAGCAACAAGACACAAAGAGTCATCAAAGAGATGTAGTATTTCTATTAAAATTTACAAACTGAAAAAACAGGTTTAAAGTTTATTTGTGTGTAGGTGTGTGTGTGTGGTTATATTGACTGTCAACTATTTAATGTATTCTTTTTACTTGTATGTTCACGTTAAAAAATTACTCGACACAGATTTCTGATATCACGTTAAAGAAATGTATAAATAATAATAATAATTGTGTATTTATCAAAGTAATGTATTAACTAATATTAAGAAATAGTAAACAATTATAAGAAATCGAGTGCACATATTGCTTAGAGCTAAACTGAGAAGTTATTAATTGGAATTGCCTTATATTAGGATATAGTGATCACTATTACTAAGTTTGTGGAACTCTAATTCTACTTCATTGAACCGAATAACAGAAAAACTAATTCCCTGATATTTTTTAACTAAACGAAAGAATACAACTGATATGTTTACTCAATTATCTTTGATATTATGTATTGTTAAAAGATTAAAAAAGTTCTTGGACGAAAAATATGTTAAGTATCATGTTACAGTTTCATATAATTTCAAAAACAAACATTTTGAAATAAATTGTAAAAAACTGATTTATTAACATAATGAACATGACAATTTAAAATTATCATTATTTTTAAGAGTTCAACCATAACCGAATATAAAGAAGAGGTCACGTGACGGAAGAAAATAAGGTGAGAAACTTTATTTTTCATAACCTTTGGTTTCTCTTTTACAAGAATCGTGAATAGTCTTTGAGAAGAACCACCTCTGGGTCAAATATATTTACTGACTCAAATTTAATCTCACCTCTATTAAAGAAATTAAATGTCAGTCGGAAAATCAAAAAGAGACGGGAGGAATAAATCTATTTCAGTCACATGTTCACTTGGTTTTCTTTTCTTAAAGCATTTAAAAATATCTGACATCTTTAATATATATTTTGCTTCCATCAAAATTTCAATATTACAGTGTAAGTTACTTTGGGTGGTTTGTGATATTTGTAGCTTGTACTGTTAGTAATGGGTTTGCTAATTTACTCGCTTTACGTTTTTCACGATGGTATAGGCTATCAAAAGTAATTTACACCCATTTTAATACTATTTTATATCATTCTATTTCTGCGTGAAATATTGAAAATTGTATTTTATTTTCAGTTGTGTGTAATTAATATGCATTACATTTTCTGGCATTTCCCATAATTTGTGCTTCGTATTTTTTTTAAGATTAATTCTGCATAGTAAGTCAAGTTATTACACTTTTTTTAGAAAGGTAAATGTTGAGTACAGTACTGGATGTAAGGCGGGAGCTATGCATGCAAACAAGCCCTACTCTGCTCACATACTCACACGCGATATTGTTTCAACTTAGCATAAACTATAATGTATACTATACTGTGATAATGTGAAAGGTGATTATGTTGGACAAATGGTGACTTGGTGCTGTTGGCATTCAAATATAATTGGCATAAATATATAATATAATATGATATGATATGATATGATATGATATGATATGATATGATATGAT
>JAGFPH010000978.1:95720-128380 GCA_018207615.1 Philaenus spumarius
ATGATATGATATGATATGATATGATATGATATGATATGATATGATATAATATAATCATTTGTTTATTTTTGACCAAGCTGAAAGATATAAATTAAATTTAGCATCTCTTAGGGTAAACTAAATTCAAATTCTATAGTCCGTCATTTTTAAGCTTTTTTTAAAATTTATTTGTTAATAAATTGTAAAAATTTTCTCAGATTTTGAAAGTAAATGTTCCTTAAATTTAAATAACACCTCCAACAATATTGTACTGCAACAGATGGTAGACTTATTTATATGAATGGATATCTATTTAAGTGTAATTTTTTAGAGTCAGGCAAAGATTTTGAGAAGAGTGGAGAAAAAGTAAAGTTTACATGAATGAATAAATATAAATTACTCTTTTCAGAAACTATGTTTCAATTTATATCAGGGATTTTTCTTCTGACTCATTTAAAAACTAATAATGATATTTGGAAAAAACTAAACTGCCGAAGAAAATAGTATAATGTAATGTTTACTTCATTTAATTCAAGTGTACAAGTTGTGTATAATACATTATAAATTATGTCCGTTTGATTAAACATGGAAGTCGTACTCTCATTAAACAACAATGATTTACGAAAAGTTCTTTTATATCAGCGTGGTGATTGTAAAATAATATAATGTAATGTTTACTTCATTTAATTCAAGTGTACACGTTGTGTATAATACATTATAAATTATGTCAGTTTGATTAAACATGGAAGTCGTACTCTCATTAAACAACAATGATTTACGAAAAGTTCTTTTAATATCAGCGTGGTGAAAATAATGAAAGAAACTAAAATAATTTTTTGCAGAAACTTCATTTAAATTTCTGAAAGGTTTTGTTTGTTGAAATCAAATTTTATTTTGTTAATCAAATTTTGATTAATTAACTAGTAAATATTAAGACAGAGAAAATTAAATGAATGTAAATTAAAACACAAGGAATGAATATTTAATCTAAATAGAAACATACGCACAAATGCAAAACAGTGACCTAATAGTCGTTTAATATGTAATTTACATGGAATTATCATAAATATCAAGTTGTATATTTAAAGATTTAAATATTATGCTTTTAGAATTGTTAGCATTTGTAAAGTATAAATTACTGAATTGAACGTAGAACGTATTGAACGAGCGTGAGAACAGAAAACTTTTAAAGAGCTACCCAGACAATGCAACATTACTGTCTTTGTTTACTGTTAAAGATGGAACTAGAATAATTAATTGATTATTTATTTTTAATCAATTCTTTTAAAATATGTACAATTTAATTTTTTGTTTGGTTTTATTTAATGCTAAATGGGCAGTATTTTAGCAGAGGGTTTTGAGTAACTAGATAGGAAGATCATGGCGAGTGGATCAATTCTATTTCAAGACCATGGATTTGTAGAAAATACATATGGTTTCAGGATGTGATAGCCTGTAAGTGCTATGGACGTTTAAAAATATCTAATCTGATCTTGATTATCGTTGAGTGTTATTATATTGTTAAACTTTCTGATAGGCAATTCCAGTGTCAACGGTGTAAACCTTGATTACAAGAAGAACCACTAGAACTCCAGTAGCTTAATATTCAGTGTGTTATGGCATCTAAGTTGAAAAGTTTCAAGTACTTGACCAAACTAACTTCCCTTGACTTGGAAATGAGTTTACTTTGCTGAAAGTGTTTAGTAATTTGCCTAAGCTTATATGTTTCCTTTACCTATTATCAGAAAATGTCTAATATCAAATTACATTATTTACAGAAAGGTAAAACATCCACAATTTCAATATACCATGAATCGGGTTTTAATTATTGGTTTAAATACGATTACTGACATTGACTTTGTTGGTATTAAATCCTTTAATCTCCATTAGTCCTATGGGAAGAAAGTGACTACTTTAAGAAGAAGAAGATGTTAAGAAGTACAAGATTAAAAAAAAAAAAAATTGTCTAATTTAAATTATGATAACAGAAATTATGATGTTTTCTCTTTCTATGCTACAACAAGTAACTCTTCTTCCGTTTTCTTACTTTTTACCTAATTTTAAATCATAGTTATATTCAAGCCCCCCTCCTGGTACTTGTTTGTTGATTGAAATAATATTTACGTGAAAACCCAAGAACGGAAGATGGAAGGAGGGGACATTTTAAATTATGTTTAACATAAAACATAGTTTACATGAAACTATTAAAATACATTGAATATAGTATAGGTGAACATCGATAAACAGTTAATTAACCGTAAATGATTGTGTTTCTTGGTAGTCTGGTGTGACCATCTATAATTAGTTTAGTCTAAATCACTTTCGCTCTCATACACGTTTGTATTAAGTCACTAAGCCACATCCGTATCGTACAACAACATCGTATATTCTAATGTTTGTATTATTTAGTAGTATTTGGTGAGTGCACTGAATAAGCTCGACATTTGCATTCATTCCGTTCAAGTATTGTTACTTAGATCTCAAGTCAAATATATCGTAAGTAAATGTTATAAAAGAAAATAAATTACAGTATATGAATAACAATTAATTTGAAGATAATTTAATCCTCAGCTCTATACCATGGTGTGCATAAAGAACAGGAGTTGGTTTACTCCAAAATCAAATACGTTTACAACAGAATGAGAGAGAGACACATAAAATGTGGTCGTTCTCTCTGCTTATATATTTCAAAGCACAATGAACAGTAAAGAAATATAATACAAATATCATTTTAGTAATTGTTTTACTATTTTACCATCTCATCTAAGTAAAAATGTACTGCTAAAAACTAAATGGAATGGTACGATTAAATACGATTTACAGTACTTAGTTTCAGATGATTATTAGCATTTAAAAACACTAAGCATTAGCATTTTAACGATTATTAGCATATATGATTTCAAGTAAAGTTATAAAATACCTTTTAAGTTTAACTTTAGATAACATACTTTGAGGGGTCAAAATAAAAACCCACTTTAAAAATTAGACGATCCAGTATAAAGTAAATTTTAGACATTCTGAAATGATTAGTTTTTAAGTTGATAACCTTATTTCTACACATTTAAAACGCTAAGAAACTACGATATTTATAAAATGAAGTATATGTCTATACTTCATCTAAACAGTACTTCATATTTATACAGTGCATCATGAAACGTTTGGGACATTCATTGATTTTTGTCGTAGATACTGTCTCAATAGCAAACGTATCGACTCTGTTAGCAATCCATTCCAACATCGTACTGTTACTATGTTAAAGCAAACTATTTATACTATTGACCAAAAACTTAGTTTCTTGAAGACTTGAACTCCATTTTATTTTTCTACAAATTTATTTGACCGTTGTAGATCATGGATTGCAAGGCAGCATAACATAGACTAGGCAATCTATTGAAAACAAACAATTAATTAAATGAAATATTTTATGACAGAAATCAGAACAGAACAGTTACAATTAAAATGTGTGGAATGACGTGGATAACCTACGGTCAAAGGGCAGTAAATGTTTTTAATATTTAGGAACTAGACACAAATTCTTTGATCGTTTACCCAATGGTTGGAATTTTAGCAAAACAACCACCTAATTTCAAACACTTACAATTAATTGAATTCTCTACATACATTTGACAGAGACATAGAAAGTCTAGAAATATTACTGGCGAATATCATGGTCAGCAATTAGAATGGAATTTAATATTTTGGTTTGTTTTTGTTTCTTCTATAGTAAGTAAACTACGTGCAAAAGTATACATTAATTATACTACAATCTAACTCTGTGGGAACTGTAAATATTTCTCTCTGTGTCACAGCGGCAAAATGTGTAAATATTTCACAAGAAAATGTAGCTATTTATCAAGAGGAAGTTTCCTTAGTTAAATTTCAGAAATACGATTTATTATTCCTTATTTTATTTTGTAGCAACTTGCATTTATTTTTGTGTTTATATAATTTGTTTTGTACTTAACTTAATCCACAAAATGTTCTATAATTTAAATTTATGAATTGTAAAATCAATTTATTACATAACATTTTGTTTTGAAAACATAATTTTAATCTTTTAAAGAAACTGAAAAATAGATATAAGGAAAGGAAATCAAATATAGAAATAAACAGCTAAATAGTCAGATCTCTAAAGACTTAAAAAAATATGTATATGATTTACTTTAAAGATTCCAGATATCAATAAGATTTTAACTGAATACCATTTTGTTTAAATTTTTTTAATCATATTCTTTTAAAATTTCATGAAATATGATCATGACAAATAAAGCAATTATTTCTAAAATAAATATTACAAAAGAAAAACATTGGTTGACAAACAGAAAAAGAGAGAATTCAGGCATAAAAGGAATATTTTCATAAAATATTATGAAAGAAGCTAAAGAAAGCTCTAAAAAATTTCGTATACACTCTGTATTTAGCTATATTACAAATCCGTTTTACAAAGTATTGCCGTTGTTTGTTTGCGTTATTTATAGCTTGTCCGTATTTTAATTTGTTGAGTACCTCAGGCCTTTGAAGTAGTCTGGGAATAAAAGTTAATTTATTGTTTGTAGAGGGTTGAATGTGTTGTGAATTATCACGTTTGTTTAGTGGCAGAGTAATAATTCCGATTGGTTTTCTTCTTTTATGTTGTGTTGTGTAGTGTTTTGAATGTAATTTAAACATTTAAATATTTTAACTTTAATTCATATGCATTTTTATTTTTTTTTGCTCTACTTTTTATCAGTTTTTATGTTTTGTCATGTCTATTTCCTGCTAGCATAAGCATTTACGCTTAACATATGTATAAGTCGGCTATACAATTTTTCATTGAAAAAACAGACTGATAATTATTTCTACTTACAGGAAGTTTAAAGATTTTAGAAGATTGTGGATGACATTAAAAGTACATAAAAAATTTAGATTATTACGTTTATGTCCGATACTGTAATATACAGGTAGTATAATGACCACCTTATCGGTACTTATAGGAAGAAAATAGTTTAGACACTTGATTCCAATTGAAACCTCACTATTCGTAAGTAAAGAATATAATGAAATTATATAAAAATTAATACTGCTAGAAAGACATATTTTATTGGAAGCGGAATTTTGAAAAAAATAATGTAAACCTACATCAATATTTACAAAACATTTGCGGTTTTTAGAAGTAAACATTTTTTTAAAACCACTTTTTTGGTACCGTTTTTATATGGCAGTCATAAATATTGTTTCAAATTCAGAAACTAATCTGATAACTTTAATAGATGATATAATATAACCTTTTAAACAATATCCCACTAAGACACTTTTTCACATGTTTACAACAATTAAAAATGTGAAGTTTCGGCTAAATGAAAAGAACAATGTAAGTCTACTGGGATGTAAAATCAAAAGGCTGATAAAGCTGGAATTTTTGTATTTAAACTTTCGTCATTTCTCCGTTTACTATTGAATTATTTTGCTAAGAGTTGTTAGCAAAAGGAGAAAATTAATAAATAATTTACATTGTTCATTATATTCTTAAAAAAATAAATATTTATAGCCAGATTATAATCAATGCCGTGAAAGATTAAAACAAATAATACTATTGATGTTTTCATGTTTTTTACACTTTTTTGTGATTAAAAATTACTATGGTTTATGTAACAGTTAGCAGTTTAGCTGTATAAAAAATGTACTTATTAGTTAACAGAGAGTTAATTCATTCCACTCCTCTCCACTCCTATAACATTTGTACACAACAATGTACAACATAAACATATACATTGTGAAACTAGACCCTTATTAGTCATCTTAATTTTGATTTCAACAGAATCATATTTCTATCTACTCTCCCAACTTCTGATAGTATTAGCCTACAAGTAACAATCAGTATAAAGAACGGAGTATTTCAAACGATAAATTCGGAAAATATACATTTAAAACAAATATTTTTAGACTGAAATGTATAAAACTTTAAAGAAAAATATAAAACATAAGCTAATAATGGTAGACACACTTTAGGATTAATTATATCTGGCTGTAGTTTACTTTTTTCAACTTGTTTTATACTGTAATTTTTTTTAAGGCGAAAACCCTGAGCAGTTATCATTGCCGGATCTATACTGTAATATATTGTGTTTACAATAATATATTATATAAAGATTTGAAATGTAAAAATTCATAATTTTTTAATGAGCCAAAAAATCTCAATTTTAAGCAATAAAGTTTAATATATGCATTGCCTATGTACAAATTTGTAAAAAAACACTCTTAACGTGAAATATAAAATATTAGTAAATCGGCAAGATAACATTTTACTTTATAATATCTGTCTGCATATAACATTATTAAGTACAATAACAATGTTAAAAACTTCATGAATAAAACTTGACATGAATAAAGTAACGAAATAGGCAAGTGCATAAGATGTGATAAAATGAGTATAAGCTACGTTATAAGCATGCCTTTGTTAGTTTTACAAGCAAAACCAATCAATTTCCATTTCATGTCCTGTCAACTGTGGAAGTGTTCAGTCAGAATTGATTTATATAAAAGGAAAATGAAAAGAAATAGTGATACGTTTTACATAACACGCTCACTATCACTATATTTGCATATATATTATTTGTTTGTTGTATAACAGTCATTTGCCCATGTTTTCTCTCTTCTGAACAAGTAATCTGAACATCTTAAATCACTATTGCAGCTACCTCAGCATACAGATGAGATGACTTTACCAAACGAATCCGTCCGTCTTTTGTTATGTCGTACATTGAAAGATTATTACTATATTAAAAGACAGTGTTGTCTCTAAAATTTATCATTCATCTTATCTCAAAAAATATATTTTACATACAAAAAGATCTAAGATACAAGGTAAGATACAATACAATTCAAGATCAGACATCCAATAACTCTGCACACAATACTTGATTGTGCCCATTGTGACACCACAGTAGAAACTTTACTTCGATTATTATTAACTACTCTTCCTGTTATTAAATTGTACCTTTCGGCCCCATTATGTATTATACACACTATGTTTTAGTTATTAAAATGTATTAGATTAAAATTTACGAAAATGTGTTACAAGAATTATAGTAAAACATTTATGTAAACAAAAATAACTCAATGAATTAATTTTCCCAGTATCCAGGTCACTAATGTATATAATAGTACAATACCTTTTATTTTCCTGGTCGATATCCAAGTGTCGTAAGATGTGCATCTACACACTGTGTTATTTAAATGTGTTATGTGTTTGTTTCTGTGTAATTAACGTTTTAACGACCGCCATGAATAGAGGGATTTTCTGAAGATGAGATAAATATTTCGAAACGCGTAAAAAGCTTTAAACAAGTGTTACAAATGAGGTTCACTGACGGAAAATAAAAGGTTTTGTACTTTATCTCTCTATTATATAAAAAAGTTTTTCTACTTCTTCTTCTTATAATTAAAAAGTAATAAGAATAGCTGATATCTAGCGAAACCACTGCCAAGGGAACGGGTTTGGAATAATTAGCGGGGAAAGAAGACCCTGTTGAGTCAGAAAGAAGAAAAATAAATCTCTCTATTACATAAAAAGGGTTTTCTACTTCTTCTTCTTCTCATAATTTATTGTAAAGTAATAAGAATAGATTAAATACGTGTAAAGCGTAGCGGTGACCATCGCATAACTTCCAGGCGTCGTGTATTGCCAGCGAAGACGTATTGCATAACTTCCAGGCGCACAAATTCATGAAGTCGATTATAAAGTCGAATTCATGTCGTAAAAATAAAGAAAAAATAAAGTTGAACGGGACCCCCGGAGATCTCGAAGCGGTCGAAGGTTGACGAGCGGAGTGAGTTGGGCGAAGCCCCCTAGTTATATTAAAACTATAATGTAAATCATAGCAAAGGAATTAAAGTTTGTACAAGACAATTGAAACATTCTTTTATCAACAAAGGTGGTTTAAGTTAAACTAATGAACAAATGCTGGGTTTCTTCTTTTAATTAAATTAATGTAAATGGAACTTTCAAGTAAAAAACAGATATTTGAAACCTGAAAGGAGTATTTAAGTGCCAACAAGCACACTGCATCATGCTCTAGTCATCCCGTAACAGTATTACATTAATTCAGTAACTTCTTCGAAAGCAATTAAATAAAATTGTAAATGTAAAATTAAGTCTGAGAAGTTTTCTTTGTCACCATTATGCATTTTATAGAACCGAGAAAGTTTAAAAATGTTTATAAATCGTAATTTTGGGAAAAGAATCTTTTGTGATCAAAGACAATTAAATAATTTAAAAGTTGTGTAGTCATGACAACCATTTCAATATACAGGAGACGCATTTTTAATATAAAGTCTCCAGATGTTCTTCAAGAGTATAACAATATCCTCTTATAATAATGTACTCCAAAAAATACTACTTTATTCTAAAAAAAGAAAAGTAAAAATAGCTACGTTTCAAGCAAAATATTAAAACAAATAAATTGTGTTATAATTAAATTAAAGTAAAACAACGTAAAATTAATACTTGTAAATTATTGTTTTAATACAAACATTTGTATGCATTGACTGTAAACCAATTAAGTAGTAGTAGTTGAATACCAATGCATTAGGTATCACAGATTACATAATTTATAGGCCTAAGAAAAAACTATAGCAGATATTCATTTATAAATGCTGAATAAATAATTAATTAAAACTTTTTAGGCCTAGTATCAATGAATGTGTTTCCCCCTAATTAGGATCGCTTGGTAAATTGTAAAATGTTTAAATATAATTAAATAAACAGCAAAATAAGGACAATAATTTGAATATATTTTCAAATAAGGAAATAAAAAAATGAAATTAAAAGATAAATTATTCGATCAATTTTGTTTGTATTTTAACGGAGTTCACAACACGTTTGAATTAAAGATATGCGGTTTTTAAATGTAACCGTTGTTTTTTAAAGACGTTTGTATGATTACACAAACTAACACAATCAAAACTAATCAGATCAATTTACAAGCAGTTAAGCAAGTGACTATTCAAACAACTCCACTTTAAAATAGTAAGTGCGACATTATTAACTAGTTTACAAATTAATTGCATCATAATGTTAATTGTAAAGCATTGTTTAGTTTTCTCAAAGAGTTTATAGCATTTTTATTTCACGAATGTATTTAGTTTCTTCTTCTATCAATTCCAAAGCTCTTGTATATATCATCTGTATAACGTCGGGGATTTATTAATAACTATAGGGCCAACGTTTTAAAAATCATAACTTTAAAGGTCATGTAAATTTTTAATACAATATAATTTGTTCATGTAAAGCATACTTAAATATAAAAAAAATAAGAAAAATAATATTTTTAAACATTAGCAGCCTTTAAAGTCGATTCACTTTCTAAAGTATTAATGTAATAATTAGTAATAGCAATGTATTAATTTTAAAGTCAGTAATGTTTTAAAAGAAGAATAAAAGCTTGGTTTGAATAAAACACCACCTCCACAGTTTATCATCCCCTTAACACAGTTTATCACAGTTTAACGAGGACCTTTAAATATATTTACTTTCTTAGTTTATCACTTTAAAGTTCTTGCTGTAAAACTCCATCTATAATGTTATATATTCATTCGCCTAACAGATGTATAACCAATATTTTTTTAAATCGTTATTTAAATGGCCATTTACATTTTGAATTAAATTATATTTGTTGATTTATCCGAATTGTATTTTGAAACCACACATAATAAAGAAAAAAGAAAAGATATGTAGTATTTTATAATCATCAACAATATATAATCTTGTAATTGGACCTACGTTCTAAAATATTTAATAGAAGAATAAAAGTTTCTATAAAATAAAACGAGATCCTTTAAATTAAACTACTTTCTTGGCCGAATTTGCAAACTGTAAAATTATTAGGCCTATAGAATATTCTATATTACTTAAAATTTAAGGGTGGAAAACCAAAATAACCCAAATTTAAGCTTAAGTTTTATTTAAAAACTGTAAATCAATGATGTGTGATGTTCAACTTCCACAACACATTGGTTATGCAGATATTCTGAGTAGTTTGTTAATATTGTATGAATATTTTATATTATGTATTATTTCTTAACTATTATATTAAATATTAGGTATAAACTAATATTCTCGCTTCTATTTCACGTTAATCTAATAATTATATAAATAATATTGTGTAAATGTTACTTTAATTCTAATATTGTTACATACATAAATATTGATCTCAAACGTTTTCCCTATACTAAGTTCCTAAGATCTTTAATATGTTTACAAAGTCCAGAGATTATTACTTACGGAAATAGCTGCAGAAAATTATAACATCAAGTACTTGTATTTTCAGATAGTATATAAATCCATTAGATTATCAAACATCATTTTACTACAGAATTAAGATGGCTCACTGAAAACTTTGTTATATGTTCAATATTAAATAAACACTTCACATTCATATCTTAAGTTATAAAGAGTTTTCTTTTCCGAAATAATATCTAAGTGTACAAGAACTTAATTTCTTTTCAAAAATTAAAACTTGGTAATGAAACAATTTTTTCATAAAAATGTTATCCATTTTAAATATACAAAACTTAATTCACAACTCATAGTAACCAGGTCTCACTCGACAGCACTCGACTCGACTTTGTAAAGTTTAATTAAGACTGTTGAAAAGCATTTCGAATCTACCAAAACCTGGAAGCATTATAAAGTTGACATTAAGAATATAAACAGATCTCGTGTTAGCATTAGATTTAAAATTTAATTGTACTCGGTTGTACACTTTAAAAATATATAATTAAATAAGTGTTTAAGAGTGGAAAACAATTTTAAAAGAAAGATTTACCCAGTTATAACGATTGAGAATGAGTCAGATCTTTTGAGTTATGATATTAAAAGGGAAACTACGTTTGACTTAAAATATGAATTCTTGTATGATCATTTGACTGTACAAGTAATATAATAAGGGTGAGACTACATCCGGTAAAACAGTAATTTGTTTTATTTTGATTTACGCTCGTACAAGTGAGATGTTCACGATGAAATACACAATAAATAGTTTACTTAAATATTAAAAGTAAAACATTCGATTGGTGATAAACTTTAAATAAAAAAATTTGTATCTACTACTCTCCTAAATACTTATATTTACAATGAGTATAACTGAACAATTAACGAACCATTTTAAAAGAATTTTCAAATTCGAATAATAACTGCAGCAAAGCATTGAATAAAATCATAGTAACAACCGGTGAAACAGTAATTCTGTTTTATTTTAATTTACATTCTGAAAAGTGGCATGTTTACAAATTTTATGAACTTTAAATACTCAACTGAAATATGCTAAATAAATAAAAATACTATTTTAAATATACAAATATTTTATGTGTAGAAACTACAGTAATGATTTACATTGATTATAACTGTACAACTAACTCACCTGTTGTTGCCATTAAAATAATAATAATTGATGTCCTATGGAATGTAAACTACACTTTTTTTTATCTAATATATTAATTGTATGAATTTTATAAGATTATATAAAAAATATTAAATTTTGTAGGTTGATGGGGCATTAAGACAGATTTAAGAAGAAGACAAATTTAATCCTTTCGACCTCTTATAAAAAAAATAAAAATAAAAGATTACTACCTTTTTATTGAAAATTCCTAATTTCAGAACAAAATTTATACTTGATTCTTTAATAAAACATCTACATAAATTGTGATTTCTATACATTTTTTAAAATTACAACGTAACAACCACTAATAGATACTAATTCTTACGAAGATCAAGTACATTTATTACACTGATCTAGAAACAACGAAGTTACCTCTTGGTTCTAGGTTTCATAGTTATCCTTGATTCTCGCTTATCAAAGTGAATACCTAATGATTCAAATGAAAAATATTCTGCACGATATACAAATATATCTGATAAACTCGTCCTCTCACTACATTATTTGTTTTAAATACAAAATTTGTAGTACTATAGGGAGATGTTTAATTTGTCAAATATATACGACCCTGAAATAATGATGTTCTGAAAATATCAATAGATTGATGTCATATTTCTAATACTTATATCAGCAATACATTACTCTTGAAATAGGAAAATGTTGATAAATCTTTTATTACCATATGTTATTTCTGAATACAGTTCATTCACATTTAAACACAAGTATGCAATCAATCAAAACAATTTTCAAGATAAAAACATATAAAACGACTTTTAGGGGTTTCTATCAAGTTAAACTTTTTAAATTAATATTATAATAAACTTTAGTCAACACTAAACTAACAATTGCAATTAAATATGCACATTTAATTACATAACATAGATGACGTTCTGTCGGTCTAATATTGCGAAAGAAGTTATTTTTATTTCCTTCTTGAAAGCAGTAATACGTTTTTTACAAAGTGTTATTCTAGACCCATAATTGCGTTGGCGTATTTCCAGATATAATTTAGAAGCACCATCCTTTATTTTCTTGTTTAAGTGGTTTTGCTCCTTTCATTAATATTTTCTTATTCAAGAAAGTACCATTTTAAAGCGTTATTTCAGAATGTCTCTAGAAATTCATATTAAACTTCGTAGGCTTCAATTCAATAATTTAGAATCTTGAAAGAGATAAATACAACCTAACTGAAACAACGCAATAATAAGGGAACTCCGAGATATACTCGTACGTACTACTGAAACCATTAAAATGATTTTGATTCTTCTAAAATTATTAATCAGTTATAAGTGTGTAACTGTAACCGTCACTGATGATGGCTACTTTGTCATTCCGAAACCAATTTAACCATTAAACTTTTGTTTTGATAAGCTATGTTCTTTTTGTTATTTATATATTATCCCGCTGCTTGATTGTCTTTGTCTGTGTTACAATATGAATCGTTTAGTTACATGGAAACAGTGATATTATTTATTTAAGTTATACATTTGATTATTGAGTTGAGCAACTCTGTAATTAGTAAATAAACTATATGAAATTGAACAACTACTATCGGTAAAGTTAGGATGATAAAAAATATCTTCGAATATTTACTCTGTATATTTTAATGTTCATTTTAATATGATAACAAAAAATAAATAATTTTGAATTACGTTAAAAACAATCATCGATTACTGCAAAAAGATGGAATTATGTAAAAAAAGCAAGGTAATGTTTTACAATCTATATATATAAAAGCGAAATACCACTCACTCACTCACTCACTGACTCACTCATCACGATTTCTCAAAAACTACCGAACGGATTGAAATGAAATTTGTTATGTAGCTTCCTCTAGGGCCATAGGTGCTCACTAAGAAAGGGTTGGAAAAAATTCGAAATTTTAAGTGGATTTGGGGGAATCAAAGTTATTAAAAACCGATTTGTTCAAAACTACCGAACGGATTGGAATGAAATTTGGTATATAGCTTCCTCTAAATATCTATAAATAATAGATATATAAATAATATCTAAATATTTATATAAATAAATATATAAGTGTTCACTAAAAAAGGGTTTTAAAACATTGGAAATTTTAGAGGGTGTTTGGGGGGATCAAAGTTATTAAATCACGATTTCTTCAAAACTACCGAACGGATTGGAATGAAATTTGGTATGTAGCTTCCTCTAGGGCCATAGGTGCTCACTAAGAAAGGGTATGAAAAATTTCGTAATTTTAGGAGGGGTTTGGGGGGGATCAAAGTTACTAAAATCATAATTTCAGATCTTTTATTATTATGACAATAGTGCTTTTATTATTTAAGATGTATATATATAAAAGCCAAATACCACTCACTGACTGAACACTTAAAAGAATACAATTACGTTAAAAAGACTGAAAATACCAACCACCACGAGCAACGCCGTACGGGTTAGCTAGTTGTGTATATAATATTAAGCGGCTTTGTCCTGACTGATTGACTGGCATACGAGTAGAATCACTTGGAGACAAAAACTACTTAAGATAAATGCAAATTTATAGGTACATTCTTGTGGAATCATATTATGTATATTAATCCTATGATTACAAGGATTCTAGAATTATAAAGTGTAAACATCGAAAAATACGGGGGTTCACACCAAGCCTTATAACAGATAAAACAGCTGATTCAGATCAAGAGCTTACGAACAAATGTTTGTTGAATGCATTCATTACCATAGCAACCAATTAATCAAATTTAGAATACGTTTATTACTCTTCACAACCGACAGCTTTTTAGGTTAGGTTAACAAAACAATCATGTCGTTCACACATACAACCTGGTTCTACTGATCTAGGTTACCGCAGCCTCACTCTACCCTGATCCAAGTGCGTCTGTCCTAATCAATCGTCATTTGATGAGCAAAGCGAGCAGAGGCGGGCATCCTAGTTTATAATAAAACAATTGACGATGCACAGTATCCTCAGATTAGGAATGTGTCTGACCTAATCCCTTCTGTTTTTCCCTGAACCTGCCTTGGCGGTAAAACCAATTCCAGGTTCACAAATTACATTTAACTAAGAAAGTTACAATTCCATAACTGACTGTTTCTTTCTTATAGTTTTACCTACTCCTCTCAGACACACTCCAAGATTGAGGCTGCTTTGTGGAATGGTAAAATAACGTCCAGGCCTACATCACCGCATATACAGAGAGCAAAGAAATTAGTCTGTTAAAAGTACATGCACTCGTACTTCAAAATACCTATACAATCCTAACGAGTATGCTTGAAATATTTAATTGTTAACTATTTTGAGTTAAAAGAATTATACTTTGAAACTTACATATTGCATTAAATTAAATTAACATTAAAAAATGTTACGATTTACTACTGTATTTTGTTTTAATAAGGAACTCATTTTTTTTTAAAGTTTGTGTTTTTTTTACTGTCCTATATTACATAATTATCTTAAGAATTAAATCCTCTACAAGTTTTGTTGGATAAGTTTATTGGTACATACCCAATTCAAAGAGTTAATGTACTAAAACTTTAAAGAAAACATGTTTTTGAGACGGAATTTTACATTGTGAGTCAGATATGGGACACATTACTTTAGATACAGATCTATAGTCTAGTACTTTCTCATTTTACATAAAAAAAATTTAACTTTACACCTTAATTAAAGCACTACATACTTTATAACGGCTTCGTTTTTGCGGGGAATCTGAAACATGCCTGAAATCTTTCTTTAGCTCTTACTCTCTAAAGAAGCATTTTTGTATACACGCTTATATGAAATTTTTTCATAAAGTTTGTTAGTGGATCAGCTTAGTGCTCGGAAAGTCATGCGAAACGCCCTGTATATGCCACATTTTACGTGTGACGGATCAATTTGCGAGTTATTGGTGTTCTTGTTAAATATGTGGTTGAATATTCTTGCCAAAATATCGGTTTGCAAATACAAAAGTATTTGTCAATAATTTTACCATCTCAAAAATAATTATTTTAATGAACCGAATAAATCAATACATCTTAATGTTGCCAAACAACACATAGCCGAATATTATCACTTATGTCTAAAATTTATTTTAAATTTTGCGATAACGGTCAAGGTTAATTTTTCTTTTTACTAATGCGTATTTTAGTGGACAGTTACTATTTTTTATAAGTATATTTTTCTATAGCTGAATTAAAACCAGAAACGTATTGGGGAAAGTTCGGCCGTTACGGTGGGGGTTTTAGGCTCTGCGCTCGGCCAATGACAATCAGGCAGATGCCATTACAACCTTGACACCGGTGCCAAATTTACCTGACTGGCTTTATCACTCTCAGTAGTGCGCATGGCTTCTGTTAGTTTCTTTGGTGAACTTGTGTCTATTCTGCACGATTTGGCAACAACGAAAGAATAACACCGATACACGACTCCGAAAATATCCGATCGTTCCCGAAGAGCCTCCCACTACAGCCTCCCACTATAATCGCTGTCCAATACGTTTCTGGTTTTAATTCGACTTGAGTCGAATAACACTAAAATAAGATTTATTTACATCATCAATAAATTGAAATAAAATTCGTCAAATTGTTCAAATTAGTTCAAATTACTGTATTATAAGTATGCAGTTGATTAATATACACCGAAAGTATTTGAATTAACATCACAAATATTTCGGTAAATGCAAATACAAGGATTTACTCGGACCTCTAAATCATAGTACAATATAATTTTATTCATATCATGTATTCATTTTATTTTATCGTAATTATATTGCAGTATTATAGTTTTTTATTTATGTTAATTAATCATAATTATATTGCAGTATTATATTTAAAAAAAATATTTCTGAACGTTTACTCGTTATAATATGTTAGGTTTGGAGATCAAAAAACCAATTAAACAAATGTCTAATTTAAATCACAGTAATTATGGTGGAATAAATTATGTACTTATGTACGTATAAATATAAAAATACTCAAATTAACAAAATGTTGTAAATTTACATAAATAGTTTATTTTAATTACATTTAAATTTGTGTTTGCGGAAACAATTTCTAAAATTTGTTGTATCGTTTACATTGTAGACGTGTTGGACATGTAGTGTATTACCTAAACCTAAAGTAAACTGAGAGAAGCCATGGATTAATGGATTGATACACACAATGGCGGCATGCAATGAAAGCAGCACAGAAACACGTGACTACATGTAAAGCTTACATTGGTTAAATTAGAAATCGATATGCGACCCACAGTTACTATAATGAAAAGGAATAGGATACAGAGAACTAATATATTATGACATTCAATTAAATATATTGTCCCGAATTTTGATAAAATGTCCAATTGCTTATAATCTGATTAATTAAACTATTAAGGGATGTTACCAAACGAAACTTTCCAAACGTACTTTTCATATTAATAATACGTGTGCACGATATAAAAGAAATATAGATTTTTTTAAAATTCCTAATATTTTAGATTATGTGGTTATTTGTTTGGTAAATTAATTAACGGTGTAATCTATGTTAAATAGTGTTATCATTTTATAAATACAATGTTGTTTTGTATCAGAAAAGGTTTTTGTTTTGTTATTGAGCGTATTTTATGTTGTTTTATCGAGAACATACTATTTTCGTGTTGTGCAATTTTTATTCCGAATTAGCATATCAACATCAGAGCGAAGCCATAGAGCGTTGTCATCTTTCACTTAATTATATGAAATGGCTACAGTTTAGTGAGGTATTTAATATTTATCAGAGTGTTAACAACAGAATGTAGCACCTATGAAGAACCTTTTCTTGCAATCTACCGGACCCACGCACCACACTTCAAACTTACAGAAAACTTAATAAGTTATAATTCATTCCTTAACCATCAAGGGCTCTTTGCATAAAGTCAAGCAAAAGTTCTTCTTTTTGTAGGGAGATTCGCAGTTTAATCTTGGTTTAATTTTAAGAACACTAAATATAAGTCATCGTAGTTAGATAATCCATTTAGACAAACTATCACTGACATAACAACACATGCACACTCTGAACATCCAACTAATGGTTGGAAAAAGTATTTGCTAGATGTTTTACTAAACAAACATTTAAATAGAAAACCAACAGAAGAAAAAAAAACTATGTTTCGGCTAAATACGGCACGGTTTTTCCTAACGTACTAACGAATACACTCAATAATGTGTATAACCACAACTTACATAACTAAAAATAATATACTGCGGCTTAAATCCATAAGGAAGGCTGAAAAACTAAAGTCTATAAAACAAGTGGTGGAGATTGTGGTTATTTTTACATAGGACAAACTGGTAGACAGTTTGGGAGGCGTTTTAAGGAACATTTTTACCCAATGTCCATAACATAAAACCCAATTACTCATGCTTTTAATTTTACTAATTTAACACAATTACATATATGTAAAAAAGGCAATTTGGCAATAATTGTCAAAATTGATGCCATGGAAGAATTTGAGATTTATAGAGCATTTAAGTTAAACAAACACGATCTTTGAAATAAAAACTCAAAATTCAGTCAAATTCGCTGTATTATGACACAGAGATGAGAATCAAAGGTAACGAAGTAAATAGGCGAGGTCAAAATCAGGTCAAAAAATAAAACAAAATGTTGCAGAACTGTAAAGGAATAATAAATAAAAAATCAATTTAAAAACATAATACAATTTTCAAATTTAGAACAATACGTAGAATTTTATTGAAATGTACAAAATTTAATTTTAAAATAATATTACTAAAAGCATTCAGAAGGCCCAGAAGTAATACCAAATGAACACTCTGGAAATCATCTAAATTTTCTTCTGAATGGAATCTGTTATGTAGTACCTCCTACGCAAATGGTACAACCTTGCACGCTTTCTTAGAATTTAAACCGTTATTACAATACGGACAAAATGGTGTTTCCTAAAGCCGTATTAGAATCCCTCTGGTTATAGCTCGAATGATAGATGCGTTGACGCAAAACCATTAATTTGCGAAGATTTCTCCTATTCGATAATGTCAAACAAACTGATTCTGTTCTCGGTTGTTTTTAATTCGTGCATGCATTGTCTTGTAATGCTAACCATTAGTATTCAATAATTAAACAACGATTGTTTCAAAACAAACGAGAAAAGTCGGATGTTACCACACGCATCACGACTGTAAACAAGTGGCTTCCTTCCCACATAGACTGTCTCAATTTTCCTTAAGATTTCGCAAAGTCTGTGCGTGGAAAACAGAATATCTTTAATGAAAGAGTTAGAGAAATACATATGTTGGATGGATTCTAGAGCACCTCTGGAATCAAAAAATAATAAGGATATACACTGATGATGGTACCTTGAGTATTGCAAATGTTCTGATTCATGGAACTGCTTCCTAACTAAACAAATGCGCATCTGACTTTATTGTTCAATGAAACTTATATCACTTGATAGAGAGAGAGAGAGATTGCAGATCGAAATAAATTCCTGGCAGTAAAGAACATTTAGAAGGTGTATTTTTGTTCTAAGTATTCCAGATAGTGAGAGATCAACACATGGAGTTCGAACCGTCCATATTGGTTTATTTCCACACACAGGAGGACGTACAAAACATAAATTATTAAATATACTGATAGTTATGATCCAAAAGAAGCAGTCGATTAATGGGGAAATTCATACAGCTCAATTAATGGATACACGTAAAGCCACATTGTAATAGTAGTTCTAAAAGCAACTGGTTCATGTACAGACTGTTTAAGGAATCATTATCCTTCCCACAATTTAGAAATTTGACATCGTCTTTTCATTCCTTTTCATTGACTTCATTCCTTCGGCTTGGTACAAGTTCAACGTAAGTGCCTAATCTTCACGTTTGAAACAACGTCGAAGTTTATTAAAGCCGGTAGTAGCCTGCATCCATACATCTGGCATGGAAGGTGTATCGAAGGTAAAAAATCAAACATACAGTAGGTTATTTCTTCGTTATTTTTTCATCAAATTAAAATAACGACTTTAACAACGAAGTTCTAATTTACTTCTTATGTTTCTTTACTAATAGAAATCAAGACCCTTTCCAGTTCTTCGGAAATAGTAATTCAAAGATCGATGGTTTTCCACAGATACATTCACCTTTTCATCAAATGACGTCGTCTTCAATAACGACAAACTTTTTTTACTGCAGTTGGTTTCTACTAAAAAAATATCATTTCTTTCTTTAGCATTTCATGAAACTTTCTTATAGAAAGTACTTTACCCTCAATACCAGTGATAGCTTTGTTAATAACAAGAAAAAACTGCTTCTGTTCGGAATTAGAAAAAATCTATACATGTAGTAGGTGGCAAATCAAATGGTTGAGTAAGCACATTCACTTCTTTGTCGTAGCAACCACATTATAACTTACAATCCCATCAGAAGAATCAAAGGTGTCTCTTATAACTGGTATTATTGAATTTAGTTGTGGCATAGGTAATTTTGTGCAGATCCTCAAGTTATTCGTTATCGGGCCAAACTCTGTAAATGGTTTCATATTGCGAATATTTTGAAACTTCAATTCCATGTGGCCCAGAGCACTCTTATCCTAATCTGGATGTTGATTAGTCAGGAACTTGACACTAGTGTGAATCAGTATCTGATTTCCTTAAAACAAAGGATACTTCGAACACTTCTTGACCAAGAACTAAAGTTGCTGGTACCTGGACAAGACCACGCAAACGCCATGGCAGAGGAAGATCATATCAGCCTTTCCAGACCAGAGGTTGACAAGGTCTATTGGTTCAGCACTCTCATTATGTTATATATTATATGTTTTATGCACTGGTATATATTATATTAGGTAGTTCATAGTTAAACTAGGTTTTTAATGTAATTCATGACGGCCTGACCTTCAGAGAAGCCCGACGATGGAACATAGATTCCGAAACGCGTAGTCAGAATATAAATACGAAGTCACACGACGGATATAAAAAGGTAAAGATATAATTTTTACTTTAATTTGTGACTTGGATACTGATAATGCAATGTTCAAATTTAATGTTTCTTTTTCTTAAATTTAACACAACTATTTAAAATAGTCCATATAATTCTTTTTTATAAAGTCAACTATAATATACTTACAATTTTTTCAATATTCATCTTACATATCAGTTAACCAAATAAAAGTGGCTGATCAAATAATAATGTACGGTTCAATCCTGAATAACACTGTAGTAATAAATCAATTTGAAACATAAAATTAGAAATCTCCATTGTAATACTCAAATTTGTTCGGAATATTCACAGCTATAGGGCAATTGTTGGAAAATGTAATCCCAAGATTGAATTCATTGTTTCAGAAAATGTAAATTAAATTACTTTTAAAAACAACATACAAAAAAATGTTTGATCTTTTTGTCGTTTCTATATTTTCAAAAATGTGGAAGCGCTGGTTTGGGATTATTCTAACATTTTCTTCCATTTAATTAAACAAAGTCTATATCATATAAAAAAGTCTATATCATTGTAAGCATCGTCATATTTCCCTCCTACAATTCACTGTCTATTGTCTTTTCCATTACAACATCAGAAAATTTAATATAATCCACATTCCATCAGCTTCAGTGTTTTGATCTACAAAACAATGTAAAGTTTAGTGCTTGCTTATTTATTTTCTATAGTTTCCACTTGGATCCCTTCTAATTCAAAACACTTTTCAGAACTATACAATGTGGTATCCAAAAGCACTCAAATGAAAAATATTAAGCTTCATGAAGCACTTAGTTTAACAATGAGCTAGTAACAAACCAAGTGGAAAACATATAAAATATTTCTAACCCACAAATTTTCTTGTTGGCATGGAAGAATTTAAACTGATAGGACATTTTGGATACAATATAAAATAAATATTCAATTCTATTTTATATAAATATTAATATCGTGAATGTTAAGTACAAATAATGTTGTCTTGCATTTCCATGTTGGAACTCCTATCCACACAAATACAAATATGCTTTTTTCCAACAAAAAAAGGAAACAGTTCCAGTAGAAAATTTTATGGCTTGAAATTTTGACATTAAAATAATTTTTGAAAATAATAAAATAATAATAAACTAAATTTACATTTTTCACTACATTGTCTGGAAACCCACTTTTTATTTTACTTGTTTAGTAGATTATATACAAAACAATACATGATATAACTAGTTACTTAAAAATAAGGTAAGGAGAAAAAGGAAGACAGATAAACTTAGGAAAATGACAATACACGAAAATGAAGCAAAATTATCTGTGCACAATAATTACCAGCTTAAATTAATATTTGCAATAAGACTACATTTAAAAATGTAACATTCATTCCGAAATAAGCACTGCAATTAAAACTGTATGTAGTATTATCCATTACCAGCTATAGTCGAGCCATTTGTTGTCAGGTATTTGGGATTCAAAAATTAGTCAGCTAGCATGGTTCATGCTTCTGTTAATGTTTAAGAACAGGAGCAGTATTTGTAACAAGTAAATTTTTTATGTTCAGTTTGATATGAATATGTATCTATATTATATTCAACCAAGAAAGATTTATAGCATTAATAGATTTTATATTTAATGCTAGGTTTTAGGAGTTATATTTGGCGATTAAGTAGTAAGAGGGGTTAACATACCTGACTTCAAAACTCAAGGTCCTGAGTAAGACCAGCATGTTTGTATAGTTTGTAAAAATGGATTTCAGGCGATTATATCTAGTCGTAGATTGTCAGCTTCTAACCACAAATTAAAAATAAAATCAACGAATTCAAAAATATAGTTAGTATTTCTCTATCTGTTTTGTCTAACATATTTGTATACGTCTTACATATCAATGTACTTATCTACCAGACTACCCACATCATACTAAATGCTACATAGAAATTGTGCCTAAACAAATATGAACTACAATCCCTTATTTGCAATCCCTTGTGGCATTGATAGCAATGTCCTTAATATAAGCCAAAGTCAATAAATTCTGCTCATGTATAAACTGCATTGACATATCACTGTCATGTTGTGTACCTACAAGAGTGGCAACATTTCAACATTATATTTACCGTGGAGAATGGGAATAAATAATCTATTAATCAAACTTGTATTCTTAAATTCATATTCACACAAATTAATATTTAACATCCGACCAACTCAATTTGAAGCCATTTTATTTATTTTTAAGATGTTATGTGTATGTGATTTAATAAAAACACCTGGGATTTTTTCATACTTTATAAATATCAGGAAAAAATTTATTTACCTACTTATTACAATATTAAATTCTCGTTATCAAGAAGTCAAAAATAAGTAGAATTATTATTTAGGCCTGTCCCATTACAGTATTACTGAGTTTAATATGTTGTTTGGTTTGTTTTACCATAGCTTACCATAGCATATTGTTTCAACTGTGTTGATATAGTGAACATTACTGGCTGCATCGCAGTCAATAACCACAGTTACGAAGTAAAAATGATATCTACATGCATTTTATAATGTAGTCTTGTAAAAGTTGTAAAATAATCGTAAAATGTCTTCAAATAATTCGACTAAGTAATAAAAGAAAAATATTAGTTTCCAAATATATTTTACGAATGTTTTGATTTGTGTACCTATAAACACAAACAAACCACATTCTTTCAGAGTTTCTTTGGTTTGATATAGGTTGTTGTACGTGCTACTACGTAGATGGATATACATTTATTATTTTCAAACTAAATGAAACATATTTATTTGATTTCTTGCCTTTCAAAGAGTAATATCTTTTGAATGTTAAATATTTTTGTTATAGTTTAAAGCTCAACCCCAGTACATTTAAAACCATTATGAAGAAAGGAATAGCTTTACACAAAATCTATGGTATGTAAAGCATACAATTAATACACTTAGGCCTATTTATTAATTTATGTGACTTTACAACTGGAAACTCATAATGTTTATGGTTGTGAAATCATAAAACTGATTTATATTTAAAGCATTATGTGTCGTATCAGCAGTAAGTTTCCCAACCTCTTAGAGCTGATATTAAATGTACATATCAATAAGAGTTCAGTCAACAGATGCTTCGAATAAAGTGATGGCATCTCTTCAGATTGTTTGCTAAATCTAAGTGTAAATAACAAAAGGTTATATAGTACTGTTAAGTTTTATCTCTTTGGTTTTTATATTTTCCTGTTGTTAAAGTAATTGAAGAACAACGAATTGATGCAAAAAGTGATTAAGATTTATTAGACATTTACTAATGATTTCACGTTTATAATAAACATGGAAAATAGATGAGACTTTAGTTGCCATTGTATTGGTTCAGTAGAACATCAATGAATATTTAAAAACTTAAAAATAGAACCTAGGAATTTCACAGAACTTTTGGAAGGAATGTTTGACTTTTAAAGGGTTCTTTTGTTAATTAAATCAAGAACATTATAACTACACATATAAACCAAAATTTTTAAGTTTTTAAAATTATTAAACATTTATTCTTTCACCTATATAAAATTTACTTTTTTCAGCCTCTCTTTTCTAGTAATTCCTTGAACTGCAAAAACTACACATTAAATGTTGGTATTTGTAATTCTTTTTATCATGGTTAAACTAATTATTTAATCTTAATTGCTGGATATCTGAGGGTCCTAGAGCGTAATCTAGGGGGTTGGCGGATGACCAGGAACATTTTCAAAAATAACATTTAATTTAAAAATGTTAATATTTATTGATGTGTTATTTTAAATTAAATAACAAACGTTAATTATTTTTTATTTAAATATAATTAATCAATGTGAATTATTTCAAAAACCTATATAACTTTTATTTTGCTTAAACCATGCCCATAATCACGCACTATTCAAACAATGATTTTGGATTTTGAACTACAGGTCACAATGAGACCAATATTAATATATTTAAAGTTATTAAGTAAGAAAAGCAACTAGCATTACCATAATTTTGTAAATTAAACAGGTTTTGAAAAGTACAACATCATCACTTATAATGTGGTACATGTAAGCTGCATGAATATTTCTGCAAATGTTGATATATTTATTTACAAATACCTGAAATAGCTAAAAAATTTAAACATTTGGTAGATGCATAATTCTAGTGTGATGCAAACTTGGTGTTTGTTGATGTATGTATTATAAACCAGAGATAAACTGGTTCTTAACTGTATATCAACAGAGAAACGTACAAAAACATCTATTATATGTGACTCCCGTATTTAATGGGCCTTGTATACAGATATGATTAAATTATGTGATTGTGATGGGCTTGTCACAAATAATTAAAAGTTTTATAATTTTAACAATGTGCGTTATTTGAAGATAATGGAAAGTTACTTAGCCACGGATTGTCAACATTTGGGATGCTTATGGATTTACCTGGTGATTTCAATTTCACGAAACTAATTACGAAATGTATTAATTTGAAATAAACTACATTTAACGTAAAGGTGTAGAAGGATTATCTGTATTTAATTTATTGCTATTAACTACTAAACTCACTAAAGAAAAATATTATGTTGACCACAACCAAGGTTATGTACAATCATTCAATAACAGCACCCAATAATTTATTCCAACACGCTGGTAAAGTAACTCCTGTTCTAATGGTTACATACATTAAATAAATAATAAATGGTTGTTTTAAAGATCTTTTTCAACATAATGGCAAACATTTGCCATTTGCTCAGATAACACTTTGCAGTTTTGTGTTTTGTTTCTAATATTGGTTTGTTCACATTTTTTGCCTATCATTAATAATTGTTTATTATGACATGTGCTATCATTTGTGTAAGTTTTCAAAAAAATATACAGGACAGTTTAAGACTATAATCGATTCTAGTTATCAAATAAAAACACTAAACTTAAAAATATAACAAATTAAATAGCAAAGCATGATGGTTTGTTCAAATATGTTGCCTATCATTATTGTGTATTATGACATTTGCTATCATTTGTGTAAGTTTTAAAAATAATATACAGGACAGTTTTAAGACTATAATCGATTCTAGTTATCAAATAAAAACACTAAACTTAAAAATATAACAAATTAAATAGCAAAGCATGGTTGAAATTTTATGGGTTATAAAGTTATGTAAATCATAATCATTGACAGAACTTTAATGAAACGTATTTTGTTAAGGGGAGACAAACATGAATAACTATTTAATTATTAAGTGAATAATGAAGTTATAAAATTCTCAAAACACCCTAAAATGCCGACTTGATTGTCTAAACCGTTAGGTGTGATATCTTATATAACTTTTCATCTATGTAGCATTCCAAATAAGAGATCAAATATGTTTCTCTCTTTGTTGGAAGACGAAAAATCCAGTCGTTTCCATATGTTTTGCACACATTCTAAATTTGTTCTATTTACACTTTACTATATATATATATATATATATATAACAGTAGGCCTACTACAATAACAATAATTGAGGTATTATTTTACTAATTAATATTATAACTAGTGAAAAGATGGAATACATTTTCCAAACTTCGGCTCGTCCGGAGAAAACACACGAATTGAAAGAAAATTAAAGTTAAAAATTACTTTTTATTTTTTACATTTAGTTAAAAAATAAGTGATCCCGACGCACTACGACTTTTTAAATGTCAAAATCAGTTTTCCCGTGTTCAAAAACATATAAAACGTTACCCCACACTGTATTTTCAAAATGTTGATCCAAAAACGTGACCACGACGCGCTACGACTTTTTAACTGTCAAAATCGGTTTTCCCGTACCCAAAAATATATAAAACGTTACCCCGCACAAAATTTTCAAAATGTTGACCCAATATTTTCAAAACTTTACCGAAAACGTGACGCTGACGCGCTACGACTCACGCTAGAAATCTCAAAAGCGTTTTAACTCTTCGCAATAAAACTACAAAGATTTTGGTACCACCTATAAATATATGATCTTTTTTCATTATTTTTTGCTAGTGGAATCAGCTTAGAAAGTGCTCAGAACATTATGAAAATAACTTATTATTTTAGCTCATAATAACATAAAATTCTTTTGTTTCTAGAGTAATTCTGGGTATTGTTGACCACTACCAAGAAATAAATTTCTTCTTTTTTTGTCAATATCTCTGTTATCCTTTGAGCTACAGACAAAATAAAACAAACATTGTGTTTGTCATTAAAAAAGTAAACTTTTTTGTTCCTTGTAATTTTTTTAAAGTTAGCTGTTTTTGACCCATGTTTATATTGTGAAATATGTTTGTCTGGATCCCAGGAACATATCCACAAAAGGGCTCCAGATAGTTTGGGGACACCCTGTATTTAAATCATGGGATAATAATGAACAAAACTATTTATTTTGTATTCGTATGTGGGTGATTTTGTTCTTTATATTTTAGACTCTTACTATGTGGGATTATAATGAAAATAATATGTAATGTAATCACTGGATGTCCCAATTTATTTTACTCCCACACATTGTGTACACACTCAAAGCAAACAAAACGCGCTGTGAATAAATATTTCGGCCATTGGACTCTGGAAACACAATCGAAGCTTTGATGATATTCTAATATTTTGTTTTAGCCTCATATTGATTTTAACTGAACAAGTTTAATATACTACTATTTAAATTTATTTGGAAATGTTTTATAAATCCAAATCCTATTACTTTAAATGAGCAATTCTTGTATCTTTGTATCTGTCGCGGTTCTCGAAAACGGCTCTAACGAATTCAAAGAAATTTTGTATTTAAGTGTAGTTTTGATTTTTAAGAACACCCATATAGTTGTATTTCATGTAAAGAAGCAATTTTTTAAGAAAACCTAATTTAAAAGTTGAAAAATGTTAACATAGGGTCTTATGGGTTGCCATGTTGGTTAGAAAATAACAAGGAAATCTATATGTATAAAATTCAATGTATGTCCGTCTGTTTGTACGTTTGTCTGTTTGTACGTTTGTCTGTTTGTATGTTTGTCCTTTATGCGTTACCAAACCGTCCATCCGATTGCTGTGAAATTTTGCATAGTAACACAGGTTAACCCTGGGAAGGTTTTAGGCCATTTTCCGAAGTCCTAGGACATTAGGGCTACGCCCCAGTGGCCCTCAAAGTTTCAATGTTAATCTTATGGAAGGTCAATCTTAAGGAAGAAGAAGAAAGATTTCTTTTGATTTTATCAGAGGCACAAAAAACAGCTGTTCGTATGAAAAGCTTAAAACAGCTGATTTTGATCAACAATTGATTTGGATCAAAAACTGAATATAATTTTAGGTTAGGCCTACAATGAACTAAAACACCAATTATTGGGCTAATTATTTCAGATATATAAAAGCCAAATACCACTCACTGACTGAACACTTAAAAAGACTGAAAATACCAACCATCACGGGCAACGCCGTACGGGTCAGCTAGTAGTAAATAAAGCTATCAAAACAGCTGTTTATAAACAAGCCAATTTATACTGTTTTAACACGTTGGAAATAGAGTGGAATAGAACTGAGATTGAGTATTATCCAAAATCAGCTGTTCATTAGATAGTTTTTAATTACTGTTAAAAAAACAAGCTAATTTATACTGTTTTAGCATGTTGGAATTATAATAAATTGGGCATGATTTAACAATTTATTTTTTCAAAAAAAAAGGTAAACTTGGCAAAGACGGATAAATTCTAATAGTTAATTTTGTAATATAGGCCTGGCTCATTTCTGAAACATAGTATTGACTTTATGTTAATCCTGCAATAGTTTTTACTATATTTAGGCCTGGTTTCAAAACTTTAGTTGACAGAAGATAGTAGAACTAGGACTAAAATCGTAATGAAAGCCTCTCACGTTTCTAAAGCATGTATTTGAGGTTATAATTAATCTTGTAATTACTGTTAATATATTTAAGCCTGGTTTCATGATTTTACAAACCTGACGAGATTCTTTAGCGAATTTTCCAACTGCGAGTGAAGTGAAGCAGCCATCTGAGGCCAAAGGCCTAGGCGGGGTTGGGACGCAAAGCGTCCAGGGGCAGAGCCCCTAGTGTTACTTATTATACACACGGATATATTCAAAATTACAATATAAACCCAACCGACCTAGTTTATAATAAAATTAAATAAATAAATATAAAATAATGAATTACATACTCAACTAACTTTGTAACACATTAGTTCCCTAGGGTGCCTAATGTGACTTAAGGCACCCAGGAATTTGTTTCAACATCCATGGTACCTTATAGTTCCTGTAGACTATTCCCTTGTTAATAAAACATCAATAATATTGAAATCAACAGACAATCATTAGAGAATGAGATTAAAGTGTTAGATTTGTGAAATTAATTACTGTATTGTATTTACTCAAACGTTTGGTTTTATAGTGAGTTCTTGATTGGCTAGATGGGCTACTTACCAATTTAAAGTTCTTTGAACAAGTTATTATTTTCCTCCAAATTTCATAGAGGAGAGCAAATTATTGAATTTTTATCAGTTGCAGTACTTTAATTAATTTATTTATTTTAATTTATTCTCACACATTTAACTGAAAATGTATTTCCTATTTTGTATTATTGTTTCAAATTGTATATATATAATTTAAAGACTTTGTACTCTTTATGTTCTTTGATAAACCCAAACGTTTTCATGTAAATTGTTCTTGAAATTTTTGATTTTAGACTTTTTAAGGTCTCTAACGTGTAGGAGGTTAGGTGTGATAAAACAATAATTCTTTTTTAAAAAGCACTTAAAAAGATGTTTATGAAATTATACCATAACAAGTATTACTTTTTACAAACATAAGATTATTTATGTCCTAAATGTTTCAGTCTTTAATTATTTTTCTATGAAATTTAGACATGCAAAGTAGGGTTTAAGTTGGAAAATTTAAAGTTGCCAGTTAAATTGGGAAAATGGCTGATAACATCACAATATTAAAACCACCAAGTTATGTAACATTTCTTTAAAATTAGAGGTCAAACATGTTTCTATATTTGTTAGAAGCAGAGAAAACCAGCCATTTTATACACACTGTTAATAATTTTACTATAAAAACAACATAGTTTAGTTAGTATCATTAAAATTTCTAATTTAAAAAAAGTAGTTTTAGGATTGATTTTTCACATTTTATTAGTTACAACTTTATAATTATTAAACCTTTTTTATATCAAATTAATTGGCAATCTGTGGAACATTTAACAAAATATAACATTGTATTTAATACCATTTAAGGAATGTGACTTTTATAGTGTTATGTTTCAAAATAAAAAATGTTCATTACTTTAATTTGTAAACGTGTATTAATTAGTTTAATAAAATTTATCAATTAGTTCCATTTTGAAAGTTTTTGTTAGTGTCTCGGAATTGATGGAATTTTAAAACTTTGTTTATTCTATGAACTTTGACAAAACCTTATTTAATTGACTCGGTTTCAAATATTCATTAAGTAGATTGTGTAATATACTCGTATATCAAACTTTGTTGATTCTATGAACTTTGACAAGACTTAATTTATTTGACGTGGTTTTAAATTTGCATTAATTAGATTATCTAATGTACTCGTATATCAAACTTTGTTTGGATATGAAATGCTAAATGCAATTTATAACAGCAAAATCCCTTTCTTGTGCTGCGTTGAATTCTGTTTCTATAACTTGATATTCTTACTGTTAAATTTTAAGAGTTCATTTAAGATTTTGGTAATGTCAACATATTTTACAACACTCTAAATTAAACTTTGTAAAGTCGACTAGTGTATCTGAACTTGATTACTATGCGTGTTCTGCGCTGCTAGTTTGGCAAATTAAGTTTTGTGTATTTTTATTTAAAATTGATAACTGATTTATTACATAGTAATTTCATAACCAGGTTTATCCTTTTCAACCTGGTAAACTTTAATTGATATTTCACTAAACAAAATTTGAGTTTACTCATTTTTAAGCTCCTAAATTCGGAAGAAACGTAACCAATGATAATCAATATTAATTTTGTAATGTTGATAAATTACAGTATGATGTATTTCTTCACAACTTCTTATGTAAATAAAAACATCTAGAGGCTATATTTTACAACCAATAAGGTAAACACTGACTTTCTAAGTAGTAGTTTTAACTATTTTGTATCGATAGTAAACATATTAGAAACTTTAAATGAAATTATGGAAGAAAAGTGTTTAAGATTAAGATATATGTTGAGTATTCATACTTTAAACCAAGTGAACTCACCTTTGACCATTACGTCAACTGTCTCCCGTAATCTTGACCGGTCCGGCAAGGGTGGGGGTCTGTCGTTGAAAGTATGCTTAACAAGTCGCATCAATATAATAAAATAATCGCTACGATCGCTACGCATTTTAAGGAGAATAATATTTTATGTTCGTACCGAAACTAGTTTTATTTACCGTTATTGTCAAGTTTGACATTTTTAGTTATATTTCAGTTTGTTTTCTTTCCGTAAGTGTCATCATAGTTATAAGTGAGTGTACTTTAATTATTAATTGCACTAGTTGGCCAACTCGCGGAGTGCACCACCACGTGGATCTTCATTTTACCACAAGAAGCGTCTTCACAACAACAAGAGTGAGTACAATAAATACAGACATTAATTTAGCTATGGTGACACATTATTTATAATATTTTCAATAACTGACATTTATTTTAATTTGGTCCTCCGGAATATAACGACTTTAGTCGTAACATTGCCACTATCTTATCGCTATCAAACAATATATGAAACAATCGATATCGCTATTCATCTCAACATTTGTACATACCGTGTCCATAAAGAAGCTGACGAAATTTATAAAAGGTGATGAAGGGAGTAAAATAAACACAAATTTTCTTAGCTGCACAATGTAAAAAATTATGTTACAGAAAAAGTAGAGTACCATTTTTAAACACATTAAAATTTGTATATATTTTTTGAAAATAAAAGTTGTTCAAAATGGGGTTAGTGTAATTTAAAGCAAATATAAAAAAAATGTTTATTATTTAATAACAAGTAAAGGATCCGTCGAATAATGGATCAATGGATCAATGGAGCAAATGTAGTAACTTCTATTATGAGTTCTCATAATATATCCAGAAGTTTAAAATCTGTATTCTACAAACATTAAAACCCCTATTTTATCGCAACCACTATTAATTAATGAACCAACTTCAAAAAATTGTTTTAGTTAATTGATTGTTTGTTATAAACACATAATTGTTATTAATAATTAAAGTAGGCTAGGAAAATATGAATTAATAATTATTAGTAAAGAAAACTATATAAAAATTTGATAATATGTAAAATACTAAATAATACGTAGGCCTACGTAATCACTCGATGTGGTTCATTAAACTTTATAAATACAATCCATCAAACTAACTTAACGAATTTAGAAAAGCTATATAGTAATTATTAGGTATCTCTATTTGCAACCTTGAAATCTTAATCTACGCACCGGCAATACGTTTTATATAAACCGATTGAATATACAAACTCCGAAGATTTTACAAGATATGAAAACAACCCAAATGAAAGCAGTATATAGACAAACTATTGGATAATTATATCTGAAATTTAAGTCAACACGTTGTTGCGCCATTTTATAATATATCGCTTGGATATATTTATAAATTAAATTGATTTTATTTTATTCACTATGGTGAAATTAATTTGTAAAATGATTTGCACTTGATTGGATTAAATGTTATATCTAATGGGTGTTTTTCTAAACTATAACTATCTAAGAAATAAGGCAAGAGAAAGTTTTATATTTAGCACACAATTAGTATTTATTCATAGTTAAAATATTATTTGTTTGGTAAATCTATGTTTGAAAGGCACTCATTATGAGTAATAAAGTTAATTTATTTGTTAAAACTCAAGTTCATTTGAATTTGGTTTAGCTCAGTCTTTATGAGTAAAATTATAGTTATAGAGTTTGATTTAAATTTGAAATAACTCCTCTTGCCGTGAGCATAATTCTAAAAGAAACGCATTTTGAATTTACTTTTATTTTAATGAGTTTAAGGTGGATAAAAATGTTGTCGACGGTTTTAAAAAGATATATTTAAAGTTCATAATTTGCACTGTTTATAGTTTAACTTTATACTTTATAGTTTATCGTTCTACTGTTCTACAAAGTTTACAAGTAGAGAGTATACCAATCTCTGATATTCACTTCACTGAATTTACGATTTATACTGATTTAAAAATTCTAATTAATACTAGAACACTTTATTATCAACTTCACTGTCTGATGGCTTGGTGCTGACTCTTTGAAATGACGCGGTTATCTCCAAATCCAAAGACGGTTTGCTAACGAGGTTCGCATCTGTCCTAGTAATTTGCGTTGTTTTCTTATTCCTGATTAGTTCGTCCGGCGGCATGATCTCTTCATTGACTTAGGA
>JAGFPH010000978.1:143246-153619 GCA_018207615.1 Philaenus spumarius
ATATGTATAATTACATTGTGGTGTTCCATAGGCAACATTACAAAATATATAACATCGTAGTGATGCAATGCATTTTCCATTCTCCTTCTACTAACAAAACTTAATTATTGTGAATAAAACGTTGTAACCAATGTACCGTAATTAAAAAAAAAGTATCTACGTTATTATCTGCTCTAACAATGAAAGAAGTTTTGCAGCTCTAACAATGAGCTCTTTTGCTCTTTGGAGTCTATAATCGAAAGAGGGCATGATATATGTTCGTTTAAGCTTTGATCTTCTAATGTTGAAGCAATCATAAAGCATATGATTTACAAATATGATTATATTAAGCTTAAGAACCAGTCAAGAGACCAGTGTTTGGTGAAACTAGTTCTTAAATTTCGCTCTATTAGCAACGATAATCTTTAGGCTAAGGATTGGTTTTAATCCAACAACGGTAGAGTAGGATCAGCAATGAATTGCACTAACGTGATAAGACCATTCAGAAGGCGCATAGTTTAAGTCATGGGAAAATTAAATGATATTTACTACTTTTATTTAAATAACAGTGGTATAGCCCTGATTAAATGCGTCACAAAATCCATAAAGGTCTATATAATTTTCGTCTTAAAGACGTTAAAAATTGAGGTATCAGTAAAATGGAAATTGTTCCAACATAAGGAACTCATTAAGTTCTTTCCGTGTGATGTTGGCAGCATTTCATTCCAGCCCACCACTAAATTAGAAGTTGAATAAGCATCTTAGCTTGAAATAGTATAGCTGTAAACCATTCAAAAGTGCCGTAAATTCTTGCGATCAGCTACAGTAGATAATGCTTTATCTCAGTGATAATGTATCCGAGGTAGTGAGAATATTAGAACTAGTTTGAAATGAGATTAAACTCGTCCACATTTCAATGCCTCATGAACCATAGCTAGATGAGTTCACGTTGTAACAAACTAGGAAGTATACCATGTAGAGGTTATTTTTCAATAGTTCAGTAGTGTCGGAGATAGTTTAAGCTTTATTATCAATATGTTGATTTAATTTTTGAAAAAAAGTAGCTAATAATGAAAGTTTAGGACTTAAGTTGAGAGCGGTGGGTACTTGAGGGGTTTCTGAATAATCATGTAAGAAACAGAATATGGGTTTCAAAGAATTATTGTCATAATGGACATTAAAACGATAATGTTATTATTATGTAAACTAACCAAGTATTTATTATTTCGATAGCGTTATAACCATGTTCCAAGTGACATTGTAAATAATTGAGATTTATGTTAAGCTCTTATTAAATTCGAAGGTTCGCTCTTTAGGCTTGACAATAAATAAATCTATTTTTAACAGTCGGCAAAGAATTTACTTAAGGTATTGTGAGATTTACAATTTGAAAATAAATTTGGACAAATCTATAATTATCGTCTGTCAAAATGGGGATAGTTATCTTCTCATGAGCGAACATTTTATAAAAATAAAAGATTTGAATGTGTCAACAAGTACACATATCTGGGTCTGACTGAATCCAACATTGCCTTTACAATTTCATTTTGAAGAGACTTTGACCTCTGCGATAAAATTGATTTTAGAGTGAAATTTAATTCAAAACTAATTGGATGGGTTTTCAAGTGGATGGGAGGTTTACTTCTCTTAAATTATAAATCTTGGATCAGGGAACAAAACTAAAATTATTGCTCTCTTTGTAATTTAAATCAGTTCGATGATACATAACAAATTATCGGAAAACGCACAATTTAAAGGATTTTAGGTTCAGGAAATTTAAAACGCATGAACTAAGAAATGAAGATGTTTTAAAGTATTTAAATGGTCACGATTGGAAGCGGCAGATATATTTTCTCAACAAGTATGGTAGTATTGATGGGCTTTAATTCAATAATTAAATTTATAATTTTTATCCGGCGTGTTATACAAATTTTAAGTTAGTTTTCCGTTTTATAATTTAATAAATATATAATTATTTAAGATTTAATTTTGACGCAAATATTGTTAGTTCAGGATTGTTTTTAAATGCATGCTTTTTTAAAGTTATTTGTTTCTTATAAATTTAGTGTTTTGTTTAAGGCCAACAAATGCGTCTAATGCAGTTTGTTAGATGTTAAGTGTCTTTGAGTTATTGTGTTTGAAAATTACTACCCAAACAATCAGACAGCCTAATTAGCTATGCTTTAAAAATGCAATTTACATAAATATAAAGTATGTACTTTATTGAGTAGAATTATTTTATTAGTATTTCACCAAATACTGTGTTACCCTATTTTTGTTGAGAAATAGAGCATTTTATCATTCATTCATAGATTTGTCAAACATATGAGAGCAATTAGACAAGTAAGCAGAGAAAATATTTATTTGTAAGTTTAAGAACGTTTATATTCGTGTACTATTTTATTGGTGGAGTAATTGTTAAGAAAAATTTAATGTTAACTATTAATTATGTATTTCTAAACCTTCTAAAATAGTAGACTGAAGCTGTGTAATATGATGCTATTTTATTCAATATAGTTTCGATTTGATTAGTGATTTTTTTAAATTAATTTGGGAGTTATAATAAGTGAATTTCTTATGATTAAATCATATAAGGTATCAGCATTTTGTTTTTTTTAGAAATTGTACCAATATATTCTCATATGTTTTTTTTTCTTTCTTTTTACCTTTGATAAGGTTCAATTGGCGTAGAAAACTGTTATATCTTATTTTAACCCATTTAATTTATTTAGAAATTTATAGAAATCGGAAATGCAATTTACATCCATTTACTTAAATAGATTTATGGAAATAATGTATAACACATAAACACAAATAAGACCACACACAATCCACAAAATAATATCTGTCAATACATAGTTGATGAAAACAAAGGCATATTCAGTTTATGTCACGTGTGTTTATTTACAAATAAGACAGCTCCATGCAAAAACTTGTGTGCACCTTTGTAATGATTTAATTTGCAAGCAGTTAGAGATAGAAATTTAAAATGTCGTCAATTAAAGCAGACTGATAACAAGTAAATGTTACAAATTAGGAGTGGAAAGACAACCAAACTAAAAGTATTGATAAATTCTGATTTTGATCATTTTTTTTTTTTACAAACATCGTTTGTTACATCGATATAATGGGAAGGTTTTATTATAATATTTATCTTCATAATGTGTAAATACAGTTAAATTGCTAATTTATTGTTATTCCCAATAGTAGGCGTGAAATACAATTTCTAGTATTGTTTTTAATTTTGACTACGGTACCTGGAGAATGTCTTTTTAATCTACAAGGTGTGTGTGAAATCCACTATAAATTTGTGACTATAATTTTTACACCCCATCTATAATGTCTTTCAAAATAAATAGTTCTGTAACAGTTATGATGTATTCCATTAATAACTAGTTATTGGTAATTGTAGGTATAATTAGTTTAGAGCATACAGTTTGTGTTTGAAACAATAATTTACTGGGACACTACATAACAAACTAAATCTCTATTTAACTTAAAAATTATAACAATTAAAGACAATGTCGTTTTGACATTAATTTATAGAATGCATTTTCATTCATCACGTTAGGTCGTTGTATCAACCTAGTTGATATGTTGAATTTATTTATATCTGAATCCCAACTATGGCATCACTTTAGTCTAACACAAGTAAAAATAAATATGTAAGGGATACTAATAAATATTTAATCTTATATTTAAACCATACATTAAAAATAAATAAACAAATATATGCATAACTTTAGCTACATTTTACATTTTAAGATATACGGTGTTCGTTCAGTCAGTTATTTAGTGGTAACTTATTCAAAGTTACTTGTATTATTAATATTTTTTTTTTTATATTTTCATAAATAACGCACATAAGAAGATAAAAAAATGAATCCATTAGCAGGAGTTTTATACAAAATTATTGAGGAGTTTATAGTTTAAAAAAAATATATTATTGAACTACTTTGGTTACTAAACAAAATAAGTACTTCACACATTCAAACACTTTATGAATATAATTCCAAATAGTTGTTAGCAGATAAGTACTTGGTGCAGTCATAAATTTCATTCAGGAACTAATTGAATTTTACCTGGTCTTAAAGTATGTCACTATCCGCATACATAAATTACTGTAGCGGTAATTACATTAGCAGTTAAATAAGTTAGGTTTGTGGAAAACTAAAATATTCATTTCGTATTACGGTGATTGTAACTGTTGGTTATTGATAAGAACTGCAATTTCAAAGCGTATAACCAATATCTTACGGTTCACGTTATAATTAATGTTTTCGTTTTGTATTTTGTCGAATTTGTTTTAATGGTGATTGAAGATTGATTGAATGTATATTGCTTAAAACAATAAGTTTTAGTCTACTAATTCTGGTAATGGCTAACTTATTGGTAAAACGATATTTATGAGAAAAAGTTCTGAAAAAATTAAACAAGAGTTTCTAGAATAAAATCCAGCCTCTTAGTGTCAGTATAAAATTAGGACCCCAACGGAGTTTATTCTCATATAACAGTACATCTTTTAATGACTCCTAAATATAATTTATTTTTAATAAATCTAATCTGTAGGTTTTGTAAAATTGCATAACAAAACCTTTGAATATTTCTTGCACTTTAATATTTTTTTTTTATTATTGATAGTAAAAACGTTATAACTACCCATAAAGTGTGCAGAATATCTTAAGAGTCGTCTAGTTTCTTAAAACCATGTATGTTTAAACGATTAAATCTTTAATTATTGGAAAGCTTACAAGTTCGTTTTACTTTCTCACTACAGTACAGAGAAAGTATAGTGATCGCAAAAAAATCGATGTTGAGATTTTTGTGGAAATATCAGTTTAGGAACCCCCTGAGTCCAAAAAAGTGTTTTTTTTTACAAAATGGCTGTCTGTATGTACACAAAGCTAGAGCGAAAACTATTCAATCGATTTCAAACAAATTTGCACCAGACATGTCAAGTAAGCCTATATAGATGCACATAAAACGGTTTTGAAAAATTTTGAAAAACAACCCCCTTTTCGGAAAAAATCAGTTGTTATTTTTTTATTAAAAACGGCTTTAACGATTTTGATAAAATTTTGCTTATTTATAGCCTTTAATGTACCCTCTACTATATGCAACAAACCTCATCTTTCTAAAAGTTCTCGTTTAGCTAATAATAATAATAATAATAACTGATTTTGGGGGTTTTTTGGCCATAAAGGGGGTTGTTTTTCAAAAACCTTTTTTGCATCTATACGGGCCTAATTTACGTGTTTGGTGAAATTTTTTTGTAAATCGATCGAATAGTTTTCTCTTTAACTAATAATAATAATATTTATTAGTTAATCTCCTACTTTTATATCACCTCTCCCACCCAACCTACAATTATGAAGTCACAATGAATCTGTTTATTAATTTAAATATGTTTATGAGAAAGTATGTGCCAGTTTCTGGTACCGTTTATTTTACTTGATTAACTTCCAGCCATTATGTTTCCTCGCATTCCCTCATGTTGAGCTCAATAAAGCACTCGCAAGACTAAGTAAGTCAAGTTTTAAACCAATAGTTTTAAATAATGTTAAAACTTAATTACGTTTAAATGCCACTAAATAACGTAAGTAAATCTATTACCTGTTTACTGCAGTTTTAGTTTTGTACTTTTTTCGCCTTACATAAATTATCTAGGAAAAGAAACGGTTCTGCTCGATTAAACGTAGAGTCTGTATTTTTGGTAACATTTACAAGTGAGCATCCATCGTTTTAATCTTCTCATATTACAACGTTTCTGCCGAAGTATTTACCCAACTATCTCTATGTATCATTTAGAGATAGTGACTAACTACCTATTAATGAAATCCACATTAATTTTATTGTGTTTTTCGCCAATAATCTATTTACTACTAAAATAAAACAAATTGAGTAATAGGTTTAAATAAATGAGAGCAGTGTCAAAAATATAAATAAATATTTGTAACATATGAAACTAGTTAGGTAAAGTACAGTACTGGTATTCTCAATTTTAGCAATAAAACCCTCCTGACTGCAATAATAATTCTACGGAAATGAGTTAAAAGCTATGATTTGTTGCTGGAAAATAGGCTTTTATCGCAGACTCCATTAAGAATCTAAACGTCGTTACTTTATTTTAGAAAAGCATTGTTTAATCGACGGAAGCTGTATTTACTGAAGCTGAATCACTCTATACCAAGAAATATCGTTCGTTCCAAGAAAAGTGGAAAATGACAGTAACTTTTGGAGGAAAAGAATAGTTCAAGAAAACATTTTATTATTAGGTGTACATCAATGAATTCAATTGTACAAATTCATTAATTCTAAATTGCTATTATAATTAGTTTTATTAAAACAAGAAGTCATAATCTTATGCAAGTAAATATAAATATCAAAGTAACGAGTTAAGACAAAAATAAATAACATTACATTAAATAAGTAAGTAATTTTATCTTTTTAAAGTAACATTTTCCAACCTAAATGAAAGAAGCGTTTTAACGAACCGAAAGAGTTAAAAATACAAAATAAATCATTCAATTAATAAATTCTGAATAAGTTACCACTAGAATTATCATAAAAATCTATTTAATATAATGTTTACAATAGCAAAACAAAATATTTAAAATAGTGAGAACTCATACAATATTTATTATAGTTGAGTGCATAAAATTTAGGTTTCAAACTTTAAAAGTTTTATGAAAAATACAAGGTAGTTATCATGTATAATAATAAAGTACAAGAAATAAGTATCTTTAGGTAACAATATGTTTTAATGATGTTATCTAAGAACTAAACTTTACCATCACATTGCACTGTTTACAAATTTACAGGAATAGCACGTTATTATATGGTAGTAAAGAGTTATATTCAGCACGTTATAATTTGTTTAAATAAAATTGTATTACAGAAACAAAAAATTAATCTTAAATGTTTTTTCAATTAATGAATTATCTTTACAAATTAAGATCTAAAGAGTAAATTAAATTTTTACAATGATAAAGGGATAGTACAAATTTATATTATTACTTTAACTATAAACCTTAAGAAATACACGTTTTATAAAGTAACATTTTGGAATTACATGAATAAGTAAAGAGTTGATGTCTTCAGCTTTTGCGAGAAAATTTTGACATGCCTAAATCATACTTACTTGACACTCCATATTTTAATAATTACGGATAAATGGAAGTTGGAAATAGTTCCACCTTCTTTATACACCACTTTATGTATATATAAACAAGCACATTTTAGTGACCTTGATTGTGAATTGATTTACATCAATCATAGCCCAGAAACAAACAAAATCAGTACGTTCCTACCCTACAGTTTGGGGTTATGTCGTCAACTGCTTAGGTTAATTTCCAATCAGACCTCCAGTAAATTTGTTTTGTTGCAACAACAATCGGCAACACCATGTCATGCTGCGAGAACGCTAGGATGTATCAGGTACAATTTGTCTTGTGCTATTGACAAACCCTTTCAAACGAGACAGATGTTTGTCTTACCGTAAGATGATGAAACCATAGTCTAGTCTTATGGTTAGTGTATTTATATTTAATTAAGAAGGAATGTCATCAACTTTGTGAAAACTTAAACTTGAATATTTCACTTCTTAAAACTTCGTCTTGTTTTATCGTAAATTTCCAATTCTAGTTAATTTAAATGGATTCTTTTGACAAACTTTTAATGGAACTTTATGGTAAATCATTGTTACATCACTCAATTATCAGCTACTATCTGACTGACTTATGTAAATTACTAACATAATATAAAAACAGGTGTAAATGAAGATAAAAAATTACAAATTATTACGACTCTCACGTAATGATAAGATATATTTTTAGGGTTAAAAGTAATATCTTATTATTTATGAAACTACACATTTTATCTTACTTATGTAATTTCTTTATCAAACTTTAAAACATTGTTCATGTCAAACATAGTCCCAACACTTAATAAAACAAGCAAAAGAAAACAGACAGATACATAATCAAAGTGTGTCGTCTTGCATTATACTGCTTTAGACATGATTCATTGATATGTTTTACTGCAGGACCAAATCGCAAGGAATTGTCACGATCCATTACACCTCTAGTTTATCGGTACCCTTAACACTGAAATATAGTGTTTTATTTAACACAAAATGTGATAATAGCCTAAAATTTTTAACGTTAATGTTTAAGGTGTTAATACTTCTAGCTCAATTTTATCCTGAATATCCTTTTAAGTTAAAAGAAACTGACTGTTTTTACAAACGCCGAGAAAAACTGCATTCGATTACAAAGGTAATGCTATCTTGCTTTATTATTTGTTGTACATCATTTCAGAAAGTCAGTAACAATTCACTAATCTGTATATCAAGATTATGTAAACCTTTAGGCAATATCATAAAGAAGTGCTTTACAGAAAATGTCATCTTAATACGTTTTCCTAATGCGTTATTATTGCATTCCTCCATCTTAATCAAATGTCTTTTGTGTAAACAATGTCGTCACTGAATATTACATACCTCACAAATAATTCTGTCCATTTCTGTCTTCTGTCATTCACTGTACAAAACTTACATGTAAAATATATTCGACTCAACTGAGTAAGGAGGGATTAAAGAACCCCTAATATTTAATTACATGATATATTTAATAATAAGTTACAGGGTGATGCAAAAGTCTTTTAGGGGTATGAATGAATTTTATTCAAGAAGTTCAGATTTGATGTGGAATACCATACTTAGAAAAATGTTAAAAAAAGAACTTCTTGGTTCCGCCATTTTGTATCGGAGAGTTTTTTACTTTATACCAATTTCCTCAGTAAAAATGTTTAAGGTTTAAAACTACGAAGGAAGGGATTGCGGGACTTGTGCATCACCCTGTATAAGTAAAGATAAAATGACTACGTAGAAAGTTTAATGTGTGAATGCTGTGCATTGTTTGTGTTTTAGTTTAGAAATATTAAAAAAAAAAAAACTTAAACGATGCAATTCACTAATATTCAACGTTACACTTTTTTTTCAAATTTAGAGTTTATTAACATATACTATCGAAATTTCAGGTTGAAAATGTGTATACTGAAATAGCAAAATGATAGTTTATTATTTTTAAACAAATTGCTAAATATTATGAATCTAAATGCATTAAAAATACGTGTGTTGGTTCTGTATATTCCTAACCTAAAAGTATGTTCATCAAATTTCGAATTAAACCTGTATAACCATATATTTATATTCCTGAGAGTTTTCACTTCTGTCTGCTTTATTTTTTTTTCGAGCACAAGATTTCTCGAATAAAATTAGAAATCGATTTAGTTTTGGTGCGAATCAAAGGTATTAAAGTCTATATTGTGTGAAAGTAGATATTAAAGTATATATTGTGTGAAATTAGATTAATTAAATTTATTCAACTTATATATTTAACACTAATATTTGTGTCTGAGCATGCGTGTTATGATCGGCACAAACTAAATACCACGAAATAGATAGGTTGTAATATATTGTTTACATTTAGGTTATTACTAATATTGTCGCAACTCCGAACAGTCCTTTTTAAATTTAAAAATACATAAAGTTGAAAAACTACTTTAAAAAAGGTCTTAATTAAAAGCCTACCTACATTTTTAGTTAATATTATAATAGTGGAGTTGAGGGTTTTATATCTGAAACTAAAGATAGTTGCTTAGTTCTGTTTAAAACAGTTAATATGTATAGCTACACAAACTTCTGCACAAAGATCTGTAATATTTGTGTACCATAGTAATTAAATTACAAGTGAAAAAACTTGGACCAAGACCGGGATTTGGACCCAGGACCATTACCTTACCGTGGTAACAATCTATGAACTGAGATATTCTGATTGGATAGAAAGGAATTAAGATTGCTTTCACTGTCGCAATGCGAAGAATTCAATCTAGTTGTTCATAATAATGCAGTAGAACCGTACAAGTGAGATAACATCGACCAATACGGAGTGATCAGGATAGCTCAGTTGGTAGAGTGTTACCACGAAAGGTCCTGGGTTCAAATCCCGGTCCTGGTCCATGTTTTTTCACTTGTAATTTAATAAATTTAATCCTTGCTGAAAAAGCGTGTAAGCAGGTAATTTATAAAAAATTAAAAATAATACCATAGTAAGCAAATACCAGGTACAATTTTGTTTCCCTAATGTATACAAAAAAGAAATACTAATAATTAAACAAAAATATGTATTTTGGTTTACTTTAGTTACCAACTGTAAGCAAGCAAAGTTTAAACAACTGATTATTTTTAGAAAATATCACCATGAATTAAAAACAATTTTAGGTCCGAAAGCGTAAAAGGTCAATTCTGTTTAGAAAGATATAAATGATTTTAAACGGTTTTTGAACAAGATAACCTTAAAAAGTTAATATAAATTGTTTAATGTTGATACAAT
>JAGFPH010000978.1:158064-190678 GCA_018207615.1 Philaenus spumarius
TTTATGTGCACTAACTGATTTTACTAATCAAAATTACCATATCAGTTTAATATAAACAGCTTATTTTAACAATAACACATTTATTTATAAGTGTTAATTCCAAAGTCTAAAATAAGAGTAAACATATAGTGGTTTATGTAACTTTTTTTTCTAAAAATTTCCATAATGGATTTCAGTGTAGAATGTAATGAGCCCAATATTTCAGATAATATTTTTAAACAATCACAAGAAGTAACTGCGAATTTGCTGCCAAGAAATTAAATACAACCAATTTCATACACACGCTAAAAATAACATCTCTTCATTAAGCAAAATGCACTGCTCAACAAATGATTTAATATCCACAATAACGCAATTTGTGCTATTAATATTAATTTCAAATAGTGTGATAATCCTTTCAAATAAATTATAGTTAAGTATTGAGTGTAAATTGTTTTTTGAAATAAGAAGATGTAATGATCAATATAATGTAACTTTCTGGTGCGGCATAATTATGTGTTTGTAATGTAATTATAAAATTATCGTACGTATCTCGCCCGGTTTTGTTTTCCGTGTGGGCATTATAGTTACCGCGCGAGGCGCTTCCGAGTATTTGTGCTATTTGCCGGGCTTGTAACGTAATATAGGCTATTATTTTAGGTTAAGGGTTTATATTTTTGTAATCATTTTGATCATATACACATCTTTATGATATCCCTTTAAATTCCCTGCAATGGAAAATATTAACAACAAGAAAAATATTCAAACAAAAATACTTAACGTTGTTTCCATTTCTTTTAAATTGAATGATCATTTACACTTTAATAGTTGACATTTTTTACTTCTAAGAAATTTCACATGTTTGGGCTACTAAATATGTATTATTAACTAGCGGTCCCAGCAATGCTTCGCTATTGCTTGATTTAATTTAAGGGATAGTTATTCCACTACATTACATTGACTTAAGTAATCGAATTGCAAAATGGTTTTTATACCACTTAAGGATATACTATACAAATTTAGATTTAGATAAAAAAAAAAAAATTATAGTTTTTAAGAATTGTAAAAAACCTGATTTTAAATTAGCCCAATTGAATGCAAATAAACGTGTTCAGATTCATTGTAGGCCTAACCTAAAAATATGTTCAGTTTTTTATTCAAATCAGCAGCTGTTTTGCATATAATATGTAACAGCCAATGTTTGAATTAAATTAAAATATAGTAAGCATTAGTTGATTTTTGTTTTTGTTTGCTTTATGTTGGTCAATCTAACCTAAAAAAGCTGTTGGTTTTGAAGAATAATAAACTGATAAGTAAAGTTGCTATGGTAATTAAGGTAAACAAACATGCCGTGTTGTTATATGCTTTTTATACGAACAGCTGTTTTTGTGCGCTATGGCCTTGAGTCCTTACAAAAGAGGCTGTTTAGTTTTTTTCCAAATTGAAATTTTTTCTGGAAACTTTTCAAATTTTTCTTTATATAAAAACCTAGTTCGGACAATTACAAACATTAAAAAAAAAAAATTGTTCCAGCCGTTCTCGAGTGATGCGCTTACAAAATGATCAATTAATTTTTATTATATAGATTCCATCAAGATTACTATTTGCTCTTTCCCACTCTTTTCCTCTTAGCGTGAAGATACAAATAATTAATTTGCATACTTATAATAAATTCCAATTAATTCCGTGAAAAACAAGCTGAATTTCGTTAGTTTACAATGAAAATTGGTTGAATTTCGACCACAGGAGATACTAGTATGTATAATTATTCTTGCTAGAACTTACTTGTTAGCGGTCTTTAAACTCAAAACAAATATAAATATATTGTTAATTTTTTAACAGCGTACGTTGAGGGCATATTATTTAAATAAGCAATCTAACTAAGCAGCTCTACTGCTTCTTTCTCTTAAACTCAGTATAGTAATTTTACAAAAACAACAGGTTTTCAAATTTTCACAATACCGAAGGTTATAGAGATTTTCAGCTTAGTTAAAAACTAAGATTTTGTTTTATCATTAAAGGAGGAATTTCTACCATATTTGATATTTGCAGAACAATTTAATGCAACTAAATTTTGGTAACACATCGGGATTTTGTTTAACAGGAAATAAATTTGATTAAAATATAATAAAAATAGGCTCCTGAACAGAAATCACCACCAATTTTATTATTTAACACATGTTTGTCATAAACAATTATTTTATTTTTTATAAATAATAATGGGTCCAAGCAAGTATAATTAATAATTTATTTTACGCATAAAATTTCTTTGGCTGTTGAATTACAATGATTATTATAGTGAAGGTAAACGCAGTAGTGGAAAGTTAAGACACCAAACTATTTAATGTATGTTTTATTAAAACATGAATTTGATCAATTCTATTTTGTCATTTTATTCAACAAGTATCCACTATAAACCATAATTGAAAATTAACGTATCTAACAATTCATATTACCTTAGTGTTATTGACATTTCTTTAGATTAAATTATTTAGCTTAAAACTGTGTTCTGCAAGGAAGATGTTATTGAACAAAATTAATTGTTACGGGTTTATGTATAACAATATTTCAAGCAATGTTTACGTTCAATGATGTTTAACAAACGAATCGCTCCTCGTGTAGCGTTGTAACTGACAACTTGTCCAAACTGAGTTTTTAGCAGAAATACTGTTACGAGTAATGTGCATCGCATTTCTAATAATGAGAAGAAAAAAAGGGAAAATTAAGGCCATCCAATGAAAGGACGAACATCTTAATATGTCCAGTGATGCTGGGAACCCTTACATTTCAAAGAGGAAGAACCCAGGACAATTGCCACCTAAAGTGGTAAGTAAAACAACGTTATATCTACTCCTATTAATCATTGACAATGAACGTAGTATAGGAACTCTTAGGTTTTTACAACCTGTGTATTCAATATAATTGTAATATTCCAACTAACACTACCTAAATATTTTTTTAGAGAAATACAATTTGAAATTAAAATATTTATGTTTAATATAAGCCAAATGCGTTGCATTTAATAGCATGTAAGAAGAAGAACATCATTTTGACTTACATCAGTTACAACGATGTTCGCTGGAATTTTCACACTTAAAAACACTAATAAATCGTTACACGACACAGTAGAAAGGTAATTTTTTTAAACAATGAGTATACAGTTAAAATGAATAGTTATGTATACAAACAAACCATTCACTAAAATAATAATTATGCTATATAAATGTTGTTTTTTGATTCCTGTAACATTTCACTTTTGTCATTTGTAATGTTGCAACTTTGAATGGCAGAGGCATTCCTTATGTTATTATTAAGCTTACTAGAAATGATAACATTACCTATCTTTGAAATAAAGATAATTTTTAAAAAAATATTTTTGTACTATGGACGTTACTATTTTTTATTACTGTACTAACCCTGATAAATACCTAAATAGTATGTACTAGTATCTCTAGTGTTTAGTTCAAAGATTACTAAAATAGTAACAAATTAAGAAATGTATGTATTAAAATTTGTAAACTGTATTTTCTAAGTAACTGTTATAAAAACAATTTAAATTAGAACATCTCTGCCCATCTTTTAAGACCTCGTAGGTGGTGCTTAGTTTTATTGTAATCTATATATGATATTATCATAACTAATAATTAATAAATAATGTAATTATAAGTGATATGAAATAAAATTTTCTATATTAGTAGCTTTTATAAATAAGAGTTTAAGATATTAGTAGCAAAAATTTGCCATTCTAATAATAATAATAACTTATTTTCAAAACCAATTTAAATACAGTTTAAATAGCATGTATACTAATTATGTGTATTAAAGTTCTTGTGTAGTGTCAAAACGTGTTAGACGTCTGTGATTTTAATCTATTGTTGTAAACTGATCATGCTAGAATCTATTAATATTACCAATTTACAATATAAAAACAACTACAACTACGAAGAACCGGTATGAGTCCAATTTAAAGGTTAAATTTTCAGTAGAAATTCCTTTATTGAATTTATAAATTAAACCAAATTGAAATTTGTATGATTTATGGAACAATTAAAAACCGTTTTCTCAAATCATAACCATGCACGGTAAGTGATTAACAGTTCATGATTGTACTGACGGATGAAGTCTCAATAGAAATTAAATTATTCAAAAATTATTCTAATTGAGAAAAACATTAAACAGTTTAACTGTACCTTGTAAACAGTTTACCTTGTATATCTAACTGAGTGAGGTCTTGTTCTCAATCCTAGGATCTAACTAAATTGAATCAAATGCTGACTCAACTGCATAACGCTATTGCAATATTTAAATTTCCCGTACATTCAGCGTTTACTACCTTGCACATTTTCAATCTGTTGCAATGAAGTAGTTTGGTTACAAGATACACGTGCAATAGTTGTCCTAAAGCACACTATAATGTATTATTTTAACTTTGTTACAATTCCTTTATATTTAACGATTACAATTATGTCGGGTACTCCTCCATTTCTGTAAATTACTTTATTGTTTATTAAGAGGAAACAATAAATTGATTGTGGTGGCGTCTGATCAAAAAACCCGAGTTGGTGAAAAAGAAAAATGTTAGTAAATAATATGGATTAAAAAATATATCATTTAGACTGAAAAAATTATTATCTGAACTTATTTTAACTGTAAATTTATATATCAAGTCATTTTTCCTTTCATAAATTAATACTACTTGTCAAAATAGAATATTTGTTTAATATTAATGTAATATGTCTATAGCCTCAACAAAGAACAACCATTTACTTTTACAGCGAATTAAAGCCATATAGAAATTAGATCAGTTTTAAAACATTTCATTGAGTTTTTATAATCTCTCATACAGAACTTTTATAATATTGCATAAGTCAAGTTTGTATAAATCATGGCTACAGTTTCAGACAAGTTTCAACCCATTTGCAACTTGAATTTTAAACTTAGCAGCCTAAGACTTAATGCAGCCTAAAACTTGAAACTAGATTGTATTCAATGCTATAGCCTGATTTTGCATGGACTGTTGATAATCTGGTTTGAAGAACAATCACCCTTTCCTACTTCTGTCAAACTTCAATACCTATGTATAGTGCAAGAGAAATAATGTTTTATAAACAAAAGTTCTATGCAATTCTAAAAGCTGTGAACTCTAAAAAACACTGTAAAACCAGATGCATAACTGTATTAAATATTGACTTCAATTTAACATTCTGTTTTGTGTTTTCATGATACATATTATGTATGGTAATATAAATTATGTGTAATAAAGTTTTTGTGTAGTGTCAAAACTTGTTAGACGTCTGTTATTTTCATCTATTGTTGTAAACTGATCATGCTAGACTCTATTAATATTACCATTTTGAAATATAAAAACAACTACAACTACAAAGAAGCGGTATGTGTCGAATGTAAAGGTTAAGTAGCGTCGTGAACAAATGGTTGGACACAAAGAAAACAAATCAATTTAGCACTTACTTATCTGGAACAATCAGCTTTAAACTGGTATGGAAGCTATATACAGTGAAATAAAAAATGGGAAAAAATACGTTAAAAACAAAACAAGAATTAGTACATATTTTCACACCAATAGATCAGAGAAAAAAATTTGCCAATAATATTAGAAAATAAAATAAAAAATGAGTTAGAAACATCCATAAACCATCTTTTAAATCCTAAATACCATGTCAGAAAAACTAGAGCAACTTACAGAAATTATACAAAATTTAGGAGTAAATATAAACCTAAGCGAGCACAAACCAACCAGATTTCAAAAATCTCATCAAAATTCACCAACATACAATTTGACAACTGACATTTAAAAACATTAAACAAATTCATAAACGGGTATCAATCTTACAACGGAAAATACAGTGCAGGACAAATATGCTCAATTTGTAATAAAAACAATCTCTCAAACAACAAATGTTTCGTCCTAAAATGTAATTGTAACTTTTGTAAAACGGATAATCACACAAATGAAGAATGTGACCTTCATTTTAAAAATACAAAATACACAATAAACACAAAACGAAAATAGAGCCTTCACAAATGAAATCAAAAGTATTTCCGAAAATGCAGAATACATTGCTACTCATTCAACATTGCTATTCCAACAAATACCCATATCAAAAATTTAACAAAAATGAGATCAATGGAGATCTATATGCGAAAATACCCATACAACCCTATTACACGCAAGTGAAAATAATGTAAGAAAAAATTAAAAAAAACAATTTTCATTCAATTAAGCAAGAAAACAAAAGGGCCAATTACCGAAAGCATTACTCGATTTCATTAAAAAACAATAAAATTAAACCGTACGCCACGAATTCAGAAGACAAAAAAATGTCGGAGCGCAATATAAACTTGAAGATACTCCAAAAACTAATGTTATACAGGTCAGGAAATGGCACACAGTAGACGCGTGGTAATCGGATCGTCAATGTAACACAATTACTGCAGACCGTGCAAAAACAAAATGACTTAAACTTGTACAGCAGTTTTCGTAAACAAAATTTACACCAAAAGAGCGTACCTGGAGCAAGGAAATCAGAAAATGATGTAACATGGGATGTATACAATACACAGTTTTTAAACAAAACAGAAAATTCAACAGTTGGCACAACAAGCATAACATTTAACTCATTGAAAATAACCAAATAGTCCAAGAGTATTAGTAAAATGAGGGCAAGTATCTCGGAAGGAGAGATAGTCAGCTATAAACTTGTATAAACCTTTATTTTGTCACCCTAAAACTTGTCTCAAAACCTACTTATCGATTTTTTTACATATTTATTGCAAATATCTCGTTTCCCATGGGGTTTATGTTATTTGTTTTTATTATAAATATTGCCGAGGATTAAATTTTCTACAACTTTTGTTTCTACACTTTTTTATATCTTGAACCATTTCCGAGATAGAGGGCAGAGCGCACGCAGTGTTTAACTATTTAGAGTATCATTTGAGGTCAACCTGTAGTCCCGATTAAAAACACGCCGTATAAAGTTTATAAGTTATTGATAAATATATAATTCTAAATAATATGCATTTTTTTATGAACTATTACGTTATAATTAATAATTTTTTCAATAATTCAGTATCTATCAATTTAATAACACTTACTGTACCTACTCGTGTAATTATAAAGTTACTAGCTGAAAGTACCCGTGCTTCGCTACGGTTTAATATCATTAGGATTATGGACTACTTAAATTAGTAAAAGTTAAGTTTATTATTGATAATTACTTAAATAAATTCCATTCTTAGAATAAATGGACTTCTTAAATTAGTAAAAGTTAAGTTTAACATTGATAATTACTTAAATAAATCTAAAAAATTCGCTTCTTAGAATAAATGGACTACTTAAATTAGTCCATTAAGTTAAGTTAAGTTTAACATTGATAATTATTTATATAAATCTAAAGAATTCCATTCTTAGAATAATTTCAATAAGTAAAGTAGACTTTTTGCAAAAGTTAAATGGTTCTTTAATTTTTAATCTAAATTTGTTGTAGACCTTCTGTAAACAGCCTCCCAGGTAAGTGCGGGCTACCAAAGTTGATGTTGTTTATTTTTTCTTAAATGCTAAGTACCTCTTTGTAAACAACATTTTTAGTTTTATTTTCTGGCTGAAGGAGGACTAGGCTGTCAGATGAGCTTACTCTGAAACATGCTACGTATAACTGCCCATGGGAGAAACAGTCACTCCTCAGATCTACGCCAGCCATTTTCAAACTCTGCCCTTGTAATTTGTTGATAGTCATGACATAGCATAACTTTACAGCGAACTGCAGACGTTTGAATTTAAAATGATAGGAATAAGAGGAATACGGGAAATAAATACAGTTTCTCCTTGACCTATGCCTGTAAATATTGTCGCTTCAATGACATGCTTATGCAGAGTTTTCACCTGTAGCCTGGTACAGAGTTTCGGAGGGTTTAAGTTGCGGAGTAGCATTATAGGAGCACCATCTTTCAGGGAAAGAATATGAGGGGGTATTCCAGGGGGGTTCAGAGTGTGAAGAAACTCCACTAGATAGTGAACAGTGTCTTCTGTCTCAACCACTGAGTTCACTGATTTATACCTCACAACAGCAGAAGGTAATTTTTCTAAAAACGAACGGTTTATTGTATTTGCAGAGTCGTTAGTTGGGGTAAGAATTGCCCTCTCCTGCAACCATGTTGGACTTTTGTACACATTGTCATTTAAATTAGGATATATCTTGTCAAGCAGTGACATCATATCACTAACAGTATGACAAAGATTTTGAGGTATTGCATATTTACCTTTATTATCTTCTAACAGTTTACCATCACCTACTTGTAAAACTAATGTAGAAAACTCTTCCGCTTTCAAATCGCCATTCAAGTGAACTCTCATGTTAACTCTCACGGACAGGATTTTAATTTTTGGCCATAAGAAGGATGACTTTAGGCACGCTTTCACCTCATCAGCGCGAGTTCCTCGAGATATCACGGGTAAGGTTTTCCTGAAGTCTCCAGCCAGCAGAACTGTCACTCCACCCATTAGACGTTTGCAGTTCCTGATATCTTGGAGTGTCCTGTCCAGAGCCTCTATACCTCCTTTGTGGGCGATGGTACACTCGGCCCAAACTATTAATACTGTTTCTTTGAGTACCTGTCCCATATTGCTTTGTCTTGATATGTTGCATATAGGTGTTTCTGAGTGGTTCAGGTTGAGAGGCAACTTGAAAGCAGAATGAGCCGTCTTCCCACCATCAAGCAGTGTTGCAGCAATGGCAGAGGATGCAACTGCAATGGCAATCTTTTTCTCACTTCTTATTTTGGCTAACAACAAATTTATCAAAAATGTTTTTCCAGTACCACCAGGGGCGTCTAGGAAAAAGTTGCCCACATTCTGAAAAAATGCTGCTTGTGATTTCTTGGTAAAAATTATGTTGCTCTTCGTTCAGCTTTGGGACATCCACAGCAACCATTTCAGAGAGCTGGGCTACATCGAAAGAAACTTCCCTGAGATGTTCCAGGTTGTTTGTTATGGACTCCTGCTCGCGAAGTGGTGTAGGAAGACCGTAGTATTGGAGACGGTTGCCAGACATTGAATACACCAAATCTTCAAGTAAAGCCAAACATTTGTTGTACACAATGTCCATAACCTGCAGCACATCACCAAACTCTCTCTCTATCGACCTTTTTACGTCGTCCACCAAACTGTCACGGTGTTTTTCCCATATCGTGAGAGGGTTGCTTATTTGGCCAAACACTAACATGATAGCGAGTAATACGCGGATCTTGGGTGGGGAGTCTGAGAGTGAAGCTTCTTCTAATGTTCGATCCCAGTGAGAGTCGTCCTCGAGCAACCCAAGAGCTCTACATGCAGACTGAAACGTTTGGTGAACAACTCCATGTACATTCATAAGATTGTCAAATGACGTAGGACCTTTAACTCCATGTAGAAGAAGGCGTAAAAAATAGCACTCAGATTTATTAGGGTAAACAGTGTATACCCTGCCCAAAACCTGATTTTGTTTCACCCCTGGATAGCCTGACACTGATTTCCCTTGCTTCCTTCTACAAAATGTATTGTTTTCCATACAAAATATGACGGTACTTCAGAGTAAAGGAGAGTTCTTGCAAACGCATCGGCTGTACAGAGATCGCAAAAGCCCAAAAGTGTAGTTTTTGGTGGGTTGTTTAGCTTTTTAATTACATTTTCTTCGTTAAAATACACTCTCTGGCCGTTTTCAAGATGAACTGCTAGATGTATGACTGGGGGATAGCGATCGTGTATGGGAAAGCAAAGGATTCGCCAGACAGCTTCGGAAGTACTTATGTAGCGCCCTGTCTCGTAACTTGTCACCTCGTTAAGTTCATTTTCAACTGTGAAGGCTGCTTGATCGGACCCTTTGTTGACGTACTTGCAAGTATATTGGATGGACTTGACAGAGTTGCAATACTCGACGTTGATATGAGCTGAGAAGGTGCGAGACAGGACAGGGTTATAAGGTACCACCCATTGATTGTCAAGCTTTAGCCCATTTATGTCAACTACAAATCCACCATCTGAATGAAAACGCCTGCGGTATTTAGGATAACCGTCATCTCCAGTCTGTGTTTCTCTCAAAATAGGACGGGGATACTTCTTGCTGCAGGATCCGTTAACCATACAGGGCAAGTTTCTGTTGAGAGCATCACATGGGCCGTGGATCATGGTTGACTTGACAATATCATGGAGGGTGGGGTCTAGCTCTAGGTCAGGTATCTAAGAACTAATAACTTTGTCAATCATGTCTGGTTTCATCTTTTCTTCCAGACATAGAAGAATGTGTACATGGGGAAGACCTCTTTTTTGCCATTCTATGGAGAACATGTGACAACTACATGACCCAAATATAAAACTGTTTCACCTTTAAGTAGAAAACCCGCCCTACCAAGTCATGTCTGTGCTGAGCCTTCTGACCTTCCTTGAGCAATTCACATATTTCTCGCCATTTTGTGTTGCACATAAAAGATAAAAGTTATAAACACATCTGGACGACCAAAATGGCAGACATAGGTCATGGCATCCTGAGTACGCTCATGCATGTAGCGAGGTCCTCCAGCGAAGCTTGATGGTAGCACTACCATCTTACCCAACTACGATACCTGACCATCAGCTTTTCTCATGGCATCCTTCAAGTGAATATAGTCTTCACTTCTCAAAATTTTTTAGTTGTGTCGAATAAAGTTTAGTCTTTCTGTTTCTATTTTTGCATACATATCAACCAAAAATTGGTTGAGGAGATTACGAAAAAAAAAGTAAAAAAGGTTCTTCGCCTTATCGCTCCATCAACATATAACCGTAGAAATCAGCTGCGGACACAGTTTTCTTGAGTGGCGTATTGGTGTTTGGGTCACGCTTAGGGATGTTGATACAATACCTATCTTCTCCATGGCAGAATATGAGAGGATATTGAAGAGAATCATAAGCTCGATGGAGCTCACTGATTCTTATAAGTTTGTTGTCCCTGCTGTGGCGAACGATGTGTCACTTTTCAAACACCTGGCCAACAATCAAGACAGCAACTTCGTTAGTAGTAAGAGTATTGTAACGTCCCCTGTGAGCATTCGAAGGCTTTTTTTCAGCACTGATAACTACCTGGAAATCTTGTAGATCTTTGGGAACAGATTCAACAGCAGCTTTGCAGTCCTTGATATACTTGTTATGTTTATGAAGAACTTTCTGAAACTGGTCTACCAATGCTGGCTTGACATTTTAAAAGTAACGACAGAGAATGACTCTTTCATAGTTGTCATCACCAACAAAATATATGTGAAGGAAAGACGGCTGCTGTTGTGTTCCAGGCATCAAACTCCCTATTCTGTGATATACCTGTCCTTGCACCTTAAATGTTAGCATGAAATCCTCTTTTATCTCTTTGCCTCCAAACGACGTCATTTGGAAACAACCGTTGTATTTTCTAATATTATTTAGAAAATGTTCAGCCTCAGGATGTTCGTGAGTAAGGAGGTTTTGCAAGGGTTCAGGATATTCTTGAAAGGGAGGAAGTTTGACTTTGCCATTACTGCAGCACAGGCCAGGGCTCTCGTTCTTCCATTTTACAGCATGACACCAATTGTAAGTTGTACGTTGTCCAATATCGACTGTTTTGTCTTTTGCATATTCATTTTTTGGGTCATACTTGTAACCTGAATGTTTCTTCAATGTCCATGTCTGTAACCTTTCCCTTGAACGTCTTTCATTGTGTTTAGTTACAGCCAAGCGATTAACCTGAGGATTATGTTCCGAGTAGTTTTTTGAAGCCTTTCTATGGATTTCAAGATGGGTTTTGTTATACTTCTGTACAGCCCCTTATTGAATATCAGGGTGGCTCTCTCTGTATTTCTTAACAGCTTCCCTTTTTACCTCTGGATGTGTTTGACTATATTTTGCAGACGATTCCCTTACTTTTTTTTGCGAACTGAATCTGTGAATCGTTTCCTACGTTTTTTACTTTTAGATTGATAAGTTGAGTTCAATGTTGAAGACTCTTCTGAACTGAGAACAAATGTAGATTCTAGGTTCAAGGGATTAAATTCAGAAAGGTTAGGTTCAACTTGTTCAGATTCGGGAAAAACTACTTGGGATGGGCTTGGTTGAGAAAAGCCGATTTGAGAAGGGCCAGGTTCAGAACAACTATCTTGTGACCGGAAAGCTGAAGGAAGAGTAGTTGGGGACGAAGCTACTGGTGAAGCAATGTTGGTGGGTTGCTCGTAAGGAATAAGTACATCGAAGTGGCCTTCCATGTCATCACCAGAGAACTTAAGTCTTTTAACCCCCTCAACTTCCTCTCCGTAGCTTCCCGTCACGAAACAGCTCAAACTTGTAAGGGAACACCTCTGTAGCCACCATGAGTTCAGAGAAAGTACCATAGAAGTAAGGTTTCGACATGTCAGTAACGTATTTTTTTTACTGCTATAAGGAACTTGATTTGTGGTCAAAGTGTATGGCTTAAGCCTGCGCCAGTTGTTGGAGACATGGCGCACAATGTCTGAAGAGATGGGAAGTCTGAAGAGATATAAATGGAAACGATAAAAACACTCCTTTAAAGAAGTTAAAGAGCGCTGAAATAAACTGAATCTAAAAAAGAATTGTAAGAAGTGGATTTAAAAAAGCCAAATGATGTGATAATTTTGGAGTTAAAAATATTTCTTGGAAAAGTTAAAATAATTTGAAGATATCTTTTAACATCAACAAACGAAAAAGTTGTATAAAATAAAGTGATAAGGATTCCCAGAAAATTAAAAAACAGCACATTTACGGAAACTGAAACGAATGAGATATTGAAAACAAACTTGTTGAAAATGAAGATAGCGTCAAATAATGTGATGGATTGAAAGGTCTGAATAAAAATGAAACCCTGAAAGTAGTGGCGGTGAAAAGGAAATTGTTCTTCAAATAGAAGGCAGAACGCTAAGCAATAATACAATAATCAGAAATCAGAACGTCTGTCTGCACTGGTCAGGACCATGAACTTAACTGAGCTGCGAGTACCTTGTGTCTACTCACTAAAGTCAGGGCGGGGTGGGGGAAGGAAAAGGTCTGTTGATTAGTTTTCGCGGTATACCCCTTTGTAGTACAGATACAACCAATCAGAATGGCGTTTAGGGAGGGAAGTGCGAGAGAGACGGAGTACCTATCCCACCACACTTCTCCTACCGAGTTTAGGCAGCGCGGCCTACAGTAAAGTCTATAGACGATGGCTTTTTACTCACCAAATATACAACACAACCACGCACGTCTGAGCATATTTGACTCTGACTGTACTTTTTTTACTATTTGACTGAGACTGACGTTGGTGGGAGGCGGGCTTTCCTGAGCAGCCCGCACGAAACTTTAAATGTGTTGTACAGGACAAACTACTTAGAAAGTTATTTTTTACACAGACCGTTCGGCATGTCGTCTGTGTGTCAGTCTGTCTCACGATTACGGCCGAATGCCTTGAATGTTCCTTATTCCTAGGCCGAGCAATGTATATATACTTTTTTCCATTTTTCATTTTTAACCCCTTAAACATATAAAAAAAGGCGGCCTCACCCTCTTAGTGTAAGCTTTTTTCTAAAGCCGGTTTGTATGTCGAATTGAAAAACTAATAACAATTGACGGGTAGCAAATTTGATGTTCTACAAAAATATTTTTTCCGAATCTCTAACGGTAAGCTCACAAAATGGCCGCAAACTTCAAATTTGTTACAAATCGTAAAACAAGTTTTTGTATTTTAAACAGATTAGTGCGCCTCTAGCGCATATGACAAATACGTGTAATAAATGTCACGTTCTTAGGTTTTAGGGGTTTTGAGATGTATAACAAACAATATTTATTGTTTTAGGGGTTGTTTCAACCACTTACAGGCCAAATATTTAAAAATCCTTTCATAGTGCACCTCTAACCCCTATGGCAATACGTGTACCAAATTTTACGTTCCTAGAAGATAGGGGTTTTGAGATATATAATAAACAATATTTATTGTTTTAGGGATTGTTTCAACCCTTCCATGCCAAATATTTAAAAATCTTTTCTTAGTGCACCTCTAACCCCTATGGCAAATATGTGTACCAAATTTTACGTTCCTAGAAGATATGGGGTTTGAGATATATAATAAACAATATTTATTGTTTCAGGTGTTGCTTCAACCCTTCCATGCCAAATATTTAAAAATCTTTTCTTAGTGCACCTCTAACCCCTATGGCAAATATGTGTACCAAATTTTACGTTCCTAGAAGGTAGGGGTTTTGAGCTATATAATAAACAAAATTTATTGTTTTAGGGGGTTGTTTCAACCCTTACAGGCCAAATATTTAAAAATCCTTTCTTAATGCACCTCTTGCCCTTATGGCAAATACGTGGACCAAATTTCACGTTTCTAGAAGGTAGGGGTTTTGAGATATATAATAAACAATATGTATTGTGTTAGGGGTTGCTTCAAACCTTACATTCCAAATATTTAAAAATCCTTCCTTAGTGCTTCTCTAGCCCCTATGGCAAATACGTTTACCAAATTACACGTTCCTAGAAGGTAGGGGTTTTGAGATATATAATAAACAATATTTATTGTTTTAGGGGTTGTTTCAACCCTTACAGGCCAAATATTTAAAACATCCTTTCTTAGTGCGCCTCTAGGGTCTATGAGCAATATGTGTACTAAATTCGACGTTCCTAGGCCATATGTTTTTGAGGTATATAATAAACAATATTTATTGTTTTAGGGGTTGCTTCAACCCTTACAGGCCAAATATTCAAAAATATTTTCTTAGTGCGCCTCTAGGGCCTATGAGCAATGTGTGTACCAAATTCGACGTTTCTAGACCATATGGTTTTTGTGATATAAAATAAAGTATATTTATGGTTTTAGGGGTTGTTTCAACCCTTAAACGCGAAATATTTTAAAATTCTTTCTTAGTACGCCTCTAGGTCCTATGAGCAATATGTGTACCAAATTTCACATTCCTAGGAGGTATAGTTTTCGAGATACTGGGATGAGTGAGTCAGTCAGTGGTATTTCAGCTTTGTATATTATAGATTAAGAGAAATACTTATATTATTTTTAATTCTAACCTTATTTATACTAATTACTTCCTATCTAAATAAAAAGAAAAGAATTACATTTCTAATTAATGTTTTTATTGAAAAATACCATTTCGTACATTTATGAACGTTGACATTTTTTTAAATATTAATAATAAGAACTACAAGTTCTAATTTCAATTGTCTTCTTCTTCTTCATCATCGTCTTCCAGACGCTGTACAATTTTAAATTCCTCTTTTTTCTCGTCTCCAACGACATTTTTGTCTCCAGTTCTTCCAGGATTTCGGGGTCAAAGGTACAGTCTTCATTGATGTCACTCTTATATGATGAAGCATTAAGACAAGCTTTCCCATGATACTGGCCGCAAGCTAAAGATACATCTTTAAAAATCTCTATCACAGCTTCTGTAACTTGATTATCTTGACGAAGTTTCGGATGAGACGGTGGTACTTTATTAGTGAAGAAATTCGTAAAACAAAATAGCATGTTATTTAGCTTCAGCAGCAATTAAATAACAAAACAATTATTACACTTAATTAAGCTCAATAAATTTAAAAATATCATAAAGCCATGTAAAGACGGTTATGCCTGACCAGTAATCATTATACACCCAAGGATTGAATGTATCATTAAGCTATTAACAATATAAATTCCTTGAATTATAGGAGTAGAAATTAGTAAACGACTGTTTAGTTAACAAAAAATTTCTTCTTTAAATAGATGTATTAACAACATTGTGAAATCTCAAGATCCCTTAATGTCCGCACAACTTTATTGTTTAGTGTTAAACAATGTTGGGAAAGAAAACGCACATAATTTTAAAATAAAAATGTTAATATTAAAAAAATTGATTAAACCTCGAAAGTTGAATTATATGATACATTTATACAAAATTATAAACTATTAAGGTTTACAACATATTATCTGTTTACAAGATGATTTTTTCTTCAGAGAGAGAGAGTAACAACACCAAATTATTATTTGACAAATTCCCAGGAAATACATTTATTGCCCGAGGGTAGAATTGTAGGATTCAATGTTAGAAAACTGTTTATCTGTGAAAAACACTCCAATCATTTATCGGATAAAACCGAGTTTTGCTATATTTTATATTGTTTCCTACCCTTTGTCTAAACACTCCGGACTCATATGATGTCTGCGTTAAGGTAGGGCAGAATTCAAGTTTATAAAGTATATTATTTATCGTATAATTACTCGTATATAATTCTGTGGCTAATGGTAATTTTAAAATAAAAAAAAAATTGACTGAAATAATAAAATAATTATAAAATGGTTTGGTTGTCGGTTGGTTAACAAATAATAATTCAAAAAACGCTACTGAAGGTTTGAAAAATTTGAAGATAAGCAAAGATTGAATTTTCATTACCATCCGATTGGTGGTACAACTGTAACATACATACATCATTTTTAACTAAACAAAGCTAAATTGTTGAAATTTTAACTACTAAATTTCGTTTTAAAGAAATGTATTAGTAATTTACCTGGTCATGTGTATATGTTTGTGTAGATTTAAACTAAACAAATTTTAAATCAACAAATTTCATATGAATCATACTTTTTTACAGAAATTAACTATATCTCAGTTAGTCAAAGAGCTAATTTTACTGCAATGTAGAACCTTAATCAAAGCTGAAAGTACATTTCCCAGTAATTGTGTTCAAATTAATTTAACATAATAAATTTAAATAATTTAAGTGAATTGCAGATTTTATTATTTTTATCCTCTCAGTTAATGTAAACACACACTCAGCATATGTTTTCATTCATAACAATTTTATTATTAGACAATTTTAATTATTTATCAATTAGCCGGAATTATTCAAATTTTCAAAAACTTTAACACATCAATGACACCAATGCACTTTTCTGCGATTATATATGATATCTGTTATAAACGTGGATCAAGTAAAGGATTATTAATACATAAAATTCGTTTTGTTCGTGACTTTCTATTTAGATTTTGTACGCATTACCCATGTTGTAATTTACACAACTAAGCAGTTACTTTACTTTCTTCACTCCCATGTATTTACTCTGCTAATTAGTATAAAAGCACTAAGCATTTATTTATAAATTTCAAACCCAAATTTATAACATAAATTACATTTTTGAATTGATATGTAACAGTTATATTTCGTAACTGCAATAAGGTATATTGTTATCAAGCGAGGATTAAAACCACTGAGGGCCCTGGAGCTGGAAAAAACATGGGCCAAATGGAAAAACGTAAAATAATTTTCAGAATGTAACAAAAAGTTCTTTTTTAAATTTACAATGCTCGGTAAGTTTTTATTTAGGTTCGAAAAATAGGTCATACACAGTAGTATTTAAAAAAAGTTTTTTCTGCAATTTGCGGAAATGCAAAATTTTGTATACAGTTTCGCAAGAACGTGAACTCAATTAACAACAGCGCTAAAGAGTTCTGCTTCTCTTTACACATAGTTATGCGAGTTGGAACACTTTATTAGTATTTTATAATTATGGATAATTTAGGGGTTTCATAATGCAAAAATATTACTTTATCTTTAAGATTTGGGACAACATCTCAACAGTTCCAAAAATTATCTAAATTATATAGGATTGACTCATGTCATGTTTAAAACTTTGATGTTGAAATGCTTTTTTAGTAATTTTTTTAAAAGGTCATTGGTGTCCCTTGGTCGCGAAGCCCTGGAGCGATTGATCTAACCACTCCGAACCAATTTAATGCAGCCCTGATTATTATGAGTTGCTATTTCTTAGTGTTATGGTTGTAGGACCTGAAATCCTATTACTTAGTACAGTATTACTATTTTGTTTTGTATTAGTGTAAGAAAACATATACGAAATAAAAAAGGCATCGATCAAACGTATCGCGACAAACATTATAGTCAAATTTGAATATTATATAAGATTTCATATTATTAATAATACATTTCAGTTATAGTAAGAGCTATAATGGTTCCTATAAACCATTATAGAAACTTAACGGTATATTTGTATCTTAATTTAGAGTCTTTAAAGATATATAATTTTATATAAATTATATTCCAATTTTTGTATACGAATTTTACAGTAAATATATATTTAATTCACAAAACAACTGACATGGGTAGTGGGCTTACATTAAGTAATCCTCTAAACCAATTAAAAGTACTACGGAAGTGATAGCAATAATATTAGTAGGTACAGTCTGATCCTTTAGTAGTAGCCTACAGTATTTCTGCTATACTAGATATACCAGTATTTTCAAGAATATCATCCTAAAACGTTATTAATTCTGTCTATTTTTTGCTATTAATTCCTTCCAGTATATGTATAACAATATATATTTAATCCTGGTATACATAATATATATATATATATATTATTTATTATAATGCCGCAAAATAAATGATTTCTTTAAAACATTATTTTGAGTACACCATTCGAAAGGATTTACATTTGTTTCACAAGTGTATACTGGTAATTTAAAGTATAGGCTATCAATAATATTCAGAGACCTTTGATCAAAATATCATATCCTTGGAACACGAACTGTACAAAGCTTACTATAATACATTTCATATTTATAAGTGTAGGAATTTAGTTTCTAAATATGAAAACAGATTTATTTTACTAAGTGTAATTTTTATTCTCAATTATATTTACTGAGATATAGAGTTAATAACACCACAACAAAATTACAATCTTTAATGAAATGAAGAATCACCAAGTTGCTGAGTAATTGGTTGGGAAAAGGAATTTTTTTGAGTTGAAGGGCTTTTGAAGAAAATAATTTTCTTGTTGTAGTAAAGAACTTTCATGTGAAATAAAATATTGTATTTTAGTATTTGAGCTTTATTATTAAATTATGAGAAATGAATTGTATTTAATTGTAGTAAAATTGTCACAAGTTAAAGGCTCATTAGGTCTAGTAGTAGGCTGAGTGAAGAGCCAGAATGCACTCAAAACCGATTGGGTAAAATAGATACGGGCACAGACAGTTGTAGTAGTGTGTTCAAGCATGAATTTCAGCACCCATTTAATCATCAAAATAATGGAGCATTAGTCTATTAATTTAATTGAGTATTGCCGTATTGTATCTAACAGTAATTTTATAATAAATTGTATTAAGTGTAAGAAAAAATTTACTGTATTTTTATAATTTAAATTTAAACTTTGTGTGAGCTAGTAATTTTAATTTCTAATACTCATTAAATTACTTTTAATTGTAAAGACGAAGATACCGGTGATATAATTTCAGCAGAAGACATGATCTAACAGAAAAATTTACATTACCTGTAGTACAAATAATAAATATCGAACGACAATTGTTTGTTAATGCTAAAAGTTAGTCTGACTAAAGTTTCAAATTCCAAAATGCAATATTTCTTCTTTTTTTACAGCTTTCCATCTTTTGTACTATTGGCAATATAAAATATCACTGATTTGGTTGCTACCGTTTGAAATAACTAGATGAGAGTTGGGGAATAACGCAAAGAAACTTTCACTTTAATAACAAATTTAAATGGAAACAGGTTTTATGGAAATGCATCTAGTAAATGACTGAAGGGTAATTTTATCTCAGAAAGTTATTAGGGTTCTAAGCAAGTTTTTGCTTCCTTTTTCTGCAAACACAATGTCAACCAGTAATATAATAGCCTACTACTAAGTAATAATGCTATCAAAAGATATTCTAAAAATTAAATTTGTACAAATAAATACTTGTGCAATCTTACTTGTATCTTGTAAATTTTAATTTAAAGATGGTGTTGGTAAACTTTATTACACATTGGTGAATAATATATTATTTAGTTAAATTGTCTTTTTAAAAAGCTATTTATTGGAGTGCTTTAAAATAAACAAGTGGACCGGGCAATGCTTCGCTATTGCTTGATTTACCTAACCTAAAATTATATTCAGTTTTTGATCCAAATCAGTTGTTGATCAAAATCAGCTGTTGATCAAAATCAGCTGTTTTAAGCTTTTCATACGAACAGCTGTTTTTTGTGCCCCTGATAAAATCAAAAGAAATCTTTCTTCTTCCTTAAGATTGACCTTTCATAAGATTAACATGGCAACTTTGAGGGCCACTGGGGCGAAGCCCTTAACATACATTGAGCTCATTTTAAGGGAAGCACAACTTCAGAGAGAGCTCTGTAAAATGACACCAAAAACATCAAAATCGGTTAAAAACTCTAGGAGGAGTTCTACTCACAAAATAACCCCTAGCAAATGAATTATGTATAGATACCATATCCAATGCTGTGTTAGTGTTATCCGTATTTCCTCATTCTCTCACGTCAGTGCCACGTCAGTTTAATATAATTTATTGTTCACTTTAAAATTAACTTAAATTTTCGTTTTCAGTAGGACTATATTTGCAAGTTAACTTTTATGATTCTAAAATAACTTAATTTAGATCCATAGCCGAAGGTAATTAGTGATAGTTTAAAATATAGTTTTATGTTTGTAGGTATAAGTTGTTTTAGACATTAAAGAATTTTAAACGAGTTTTAACCATAAATCCAATTTTATAGATATTTAAAAAATAGTTGGTTACTTATACCATCACAATTTTGTAGTTCCACTCCTAACTTGCTCAAGATTTTATTTTAAAATAAAATATCTAGATACTTATGATTGGATAGATGGAACAAAAGCCTAAATTTTATACAACCCATTCAATGAGTTGTTCGTCCATCGTTGTAAACCAACACAAATCACGTCTGCGGGAATTAATTTTAAAAAACACGGAAGGAATACTTGAGCAGCACTAACAACACTGATGTGGACATGCGCCGGACGTGGGGAAACCACTCTGTTCAAATCCGCAGAATAATATAGTTTTTCACTGATACGGGAACATTGGTCCAATACGTCATCGATATACCACGGACCTGTGTAAATTTACATTAAGGACTAAGATTAAAGACTTTTAAATGTTGAAAAATAATTTATGAATATGGATTAATAATGTATACAGTATTTTGTTGTTTTAGTTCTTTGTAACATTTCTAATAATCTTTCTTTTAGCTAAAACGGCCTGTTAACGTTCAAACTACGTTTCTCTTTTAACACATTGCTAAACTAAATTCTAACCACTGACTGAATTTATCCAGCAGATTGTTAAACAATCTCACTCTTATTACAGCTGATTGATACAAATTTATGTGTTTATTTGGAGTAATAATGAATATTTATTGCTAATAAAAACTAAAAAAAAAAACATAACAAATATAAAAAAAGTAGAAAATTATTAGTTGTAAGTCTTTGTGGAATTAAAAACCTACTACGAGTTCTAAGTTTAATATTCGTTTTTCGTATTTAATACGGTATTTTTTATATTAAAAGTAAAAACTAAATTAAAATAAACAAATAACTTAAAATAAAAAATTCGTTTGCAAACATTAACTATGGGTTTAAACATGCTTTTGTAGTAAATATATAGCCCAAACAGAGGCTTTAGTAAACAATTCTAATTACGATTTCCAACAAAGCAATAGAAGGTTTGTTGTTCTTAATTATTATTCATTACATAGTCTATTACTGAAACTTTCTATTTTTGAATTCTAATAAAGTAATAGAGGTTTGTTTTACTGACTTTTAATATCGAGTATTTACACGTCAGGTGTTCAAAGCAATGCTAAATTACTAAAACAGAAAAACTACTTGGAAGCCGGTTTCTTCACAATGCATTCACTTAATAGAGAGCATGGATGTGAAATTGCATCTGTCATCCTGAAATCTTACACAGGTGCGGAGCTGCTCTCTGGCATTTATGTTTACATAAATAACAATTGGCAAACTCCAATATGTAAAAGGTAACAATCATTTTATTGAAATTGCTTGTGTAACACCATCAGCGACCAGCATAGACCATCAGTTTCACAACAATTCTGGCTTGATTTTAATTTTCGTCTGATCCAAATGTACTGGTTGCTTAGACAACTTAAAATTATTCTAATGTCATAATTACATGATAATGTGATCAGAGAAATTAATTTGAGCATGATGGCGCCATATCACATTGCCGTCATGAATGTCATGAAGTTATCGTAAAGCACAAATCTTAAGATTTTGCACTGTGAAAAAATGGCATACAGTTACTTGATTAAAATTTCGCCTGTAAAATCTCCCACTGTTTTGCGTCTGTTCTGTTAATTTTAGATACACAAATATTTTAGTGTATAATAAAATATAATATTTATATTTGTATAAAATTGCAGAAAATGTTTCACTTACAACTGAATAAAATTCCTCATTGTATCTTTTACAGTTTTAATCGGTATATCAACCGTAGTTGCCATTTTAGCTAAACAATTCTCATCCTCATCCATCTCAAAGAAAACGTATGACACAGTTTCATCAAAACATTTAATATAAATTAATTGCTGAAAGAAAAGTGAACAAAGTGATAGTGACATTTGTAGCAACACATTCAATTAATAATGTAAAAAAAAAAGAAAACGATATAAAGTATATTATGCATTTTTTACAATAAGAATATGGGATAGATTAATTAAAAAATTCAACAATGTTAATGTAACTGATTCTAAACAATATTTAATACTAATATTAACATTATAATATCTGTGTTTTATAATGAAGTCGAAACATTTCAAAGCAATATTTTAAGTAGTACAGTTTTCTGTCTGATTATATTATTCTATACTCCTTTCAATATTACGTACAGATTTAAAATGTTTTACTAAACTGTGATTACCATGTAATTTATAAATTATAGATATTAGAATAAATTGTGAACGGAAATTATTAAATTCCAGAATTCCAATTTAGCGTTATGTATGGGCTTTGAAAATTAATACTGAAGAACAAATAACTCAAAGTGTTATCATTGTTTTTACTCAAACAGTGTAAGAAATGATGTGGTGTTCGTATCAAAAGGTTCGTTTAAAATCAAGAAGTTTAACTTTGAATTAGTTGTTTCGAAGCAACAATGAGTTGTTTAATTAAAACGCAAGCATTACTGCAGTATTTAATCAATAATCTAATGCGAAGCTTTGAATTGCTTAAAACTATTTAGTATTGTTTAAACAGGGATAATACTACAGTTTTATAAAAACTAAAAACCGTCAAAAGCATTCTCAACACAATAAATTTGTACAGTTATTGCAATCTGTTTTTAGACTGCATATTATATATTGATAGTCATAGTCATAAATATTAACTGATCGGCTTTAGTATTTAACAAACAGCAGTAACTGGAACTTACATAATATTGGTTTAAAGTCTAATAGGTATGTAGCAGTTTGAAAACGTTTGGGAAAAGATTCACGCCGGAACAATAAACGAGTACATACTTCGTAAACTTATATCGTTGTCTGTTTAAAAGTATACATACATGTACATTATTTCTTAATCAGTTTAATAATAGATCGCTATATTTTTATCTTTCCTTATTTGTAATGAACAGACACGTAAAAAACTAAACTTTCTAGTAATTATGTACTCGTACGTGAATCAAACATTTAGCATACATTAATTTGTTTCATTTTATATATGTTAGTTTAAATATATACCATTTAAATATATACATAATTAACATATAAAACAATACACAAACATCAATTATCATAAACACCATTTTCTTTGTTCAAATCATTTTTTGGCACGTTTCTGCTAATAACTTTAGATTGGTAGCACCTATAGTATAATACTAGCTACCACTAGAATAATATAGTATTATTCAACTCGTGATACTTATTAGATTCAGCTTGCCAAGTTCTTTCGAATGGCAATTCTAAAGATCGCATAGTTTAGGAGTTATAAGAAAAAAATTGTGCTTTTTTCTTAAACTTTATGGTATATATGTTAGTTTAAATATAATTTAAATATATACCATTTAAATGTATATCATTTAAATATATATAATTTTAATATAGATTTAAATATATGTTAGTCACAGGAAACTACGTCATTACAATTAAAATAGATAACAATTTTATAAAACTCTAAATTTTCCTTCAAACTTTGATTATTTTAAACTACATTTCATCAGTTTTCTGTCAATTAATTTATTGAGCCCTGAAGATTTTACAATTAAGATTAATATTGTTGTTGTAAACAGTTTATTTATCTCGTCACATAGGTTGTGGTCTCGATGGAAATATTTCACGGGCAGAATATATTAAAATGTTTCAACAATATCTGTTTAAAACTCTTGGATAAACTTTATGCATCATGTGGTATACCCTAAGGTATCGTAGAAGGATTGCTGAGTTAAGGCAGCTTATCTTGTCATACGCATTTCCATTCCCCATGGACACTAACGAATGTTAGTAACGATTTTGAGAAATACTTAAGCTTTACATGTATGAATAATTAATGTGAGACGGCGCTAAAAATATTTTTAAGCTAAGGTTAATTATATCCTCAATAACAAATTTAAAAGTTTTTCCTTCATAGTATTCTCGATGAGAAGAAATTTAGTTAAATCATGTAATGTTAACAACAAGCAAACATTGGTGTTTTGTCTTATAAATGAACATCTTTTATAAAGTAAATGATCTATCCTACAAACTACAAAATATATTTTGGTATTTTGTTTGTAATAAACTAAGTTTATGAAATTTGTTTTCCTTCAAAATTCTTGCATAAAGTGCTCAAAAGTGGCATTATATTAAACTCTACTTTTTATTCCATGATGTAAATATAGAACTCTTAATAATTTTAAACTAATAAATTTTGTTCTACTAAACGCAATATAAGTACCACCTAATAAAAAATTCTCGATGAGATTTACTTATAGTAAGTAGCCTATGCTATGTCAAATCTGTATTTTAATATAACTTTTTTGTTTTGGGAGAAATTTAAATGCATTTATTATCAAGGAACCAAATACATTTTAAAAACATATAAAACTTATAATTATAAAAGTTATTCTCTGATGAAAATATAACATTTCATAATTTATGACATTGCTTATTGGTGTTTGCTAGGCAACAGATGGCAATTTGTACTACATCGAAAATAACTCCGTCCAACGTTTATTGTTGGTTGTAAAGTTCGTATAGCTGATTGTGAAAGACTTGTTAAAATAACAAATTGCTTTTAATAACTTTTATTATGGTTGTAAAGTATCTGTAAGTTTCCATGGCATGTATTGATTTAGATTCTGTGATTTAATATTTAACAGTTAATAAGAAAGTTAAGACCTTGTGCGAACACGACCATGTTATTGATGATACTGATTAAGGGCGAGTTATTATGTAGCAGATGCGCTGAACCAGGTATACGGTTGCATAATGTATCTTACATAACAAGTTTAATGATCTACTACTTGATTAATTTTAATCTACAAATTAAGTTCAGGGAAGAGAAATTGCATTGACAACTCATGCGCTTATTCCTAGTTGTTTGCCTTCCTAGTCTTGGTTAGATTAATACTTAAAAACTAACGCCCATTTAGCTACAAATACAAAATATAAATTAGGTTCTTTTAACACGATTAAAAAAACCCCATTTTTACACTTGACGAAGATCTGTCCGTTGTCTCAAAATGACAGAAACGAAAAATATGAATTTATTTCTAACGGATGGCGATTATGACCGCTCTGGTTAATAGAATAGAAGGGTGTCCTAGTACTGAGCCGATAGAAGGATTTACAATTTTCCGATCAAAAATAAAGGAAAATTTTGGATTTTAATTTAACATTGGTCTATGGAGTGTCAGCCAATATGGCCGACAGCTAGAGCCAACCCTTGTTAAAGTTGACTGTTCAAAGAGACCTAAGTTAAAATGGTTCACTCTTCATTTAAAGCAGTTTAGAGACTGTGTAATTTTTTTGTGTGACTGGTCCAACAAGAGTAAAGGTACACCTAATGAAATAAAGGACAAAAGGACATTACTGCTAAAAATTTGTACACACATAAAATAAGAGAAGATTTTTGGTAATAAAAACTGCGATATTGACAAACCATGAAATAAATGTAAAGCTGCGTGGAACATTGTACAATCTGAAACTAATTATAGTTCTAAAATCCATGAGAAAATTATTGATTACAATGTATTTAACGAGTATTTCATAAATGCAGCATAGCAGCAAAGAATAGGCTTGCATCAAATGATTACAGTCCTTCTATGAAGTTTCTGGTTAACGTAACCTCAATTTACATTACAGAAATAATTGCTTTTGAGAGGAAGACTATTAGTGTAAAAATACAAAATGAGGACTTTTACGGTTTATCGAACAAAATTATTGTTAAGGAGATCATTCATTTTATTGTAAAACCAAGGGCCTTTCTTTTTAATGTGGAATTAGAAACAGGTACATTTCCAAAAGCATTAAAAATTACAAAAACTGTAACAATCTTTAAAAAGGTTAATAAATTATTTATGACCCACAAGCTATATACCATTATTATTATTATCCTTACTTCCAATTTTAATAAAGTCTTTAAGGGGTATATAAAGGAACATGGATTTTTCATTCAAGGTCAATTCATGGATTGTCGATTGAGTTGGGAGTGTTATATTACAAATTTATGTAGCAAAATGTCTAGAGTTGCTTGTTTTATGCGCAAATTAAAGGTCTGCGTTAGTATATATATACATGTTAATTAATGTGTACTATGCATTTGTACATTCACACTAACTTGACGTATGGTATAACACTTTGGGGTAACATCAGTCATTCAAAAAGAGTTTTTTTTTTATAGAAAAGTATGAACTACAAAGAATGTTCTAGAAAGAGATAGCAGTTCGCCCATATTTATAGAATTTCAAATAATGCCATTACACAGTTTATATATTTACTGTTGTTTACTAAATGTCAAACACAATCTTAAAGGTTATACTCTCAGGCAAGATAAACACAAATACAGGTCTGGAGGCAAATGTTTTATAGATCCAATATCTGTAAAGCTTCAAAAACGATAACAATAGCCATTTATGTATATAAAATACAACCTTTTAATAAATTGCCTGAAGAGGCTTAGACAACAATAATTTTAATTTAAGAGAATATTTTATTTTGTAAGTTTAAAACTTCTGAAAGAGTGAGTTGTAACCTACATTACTTAACTCAATATTTTTATTTAAGAGTTCTTACATTATAACAGGTTAGACTGAATTTTAAAATATGGTATTTTTTAACGATGAGTTTAAAAAATAAATATTAAAAATATTGAAACATTTTAAATGAAACCAACATTAATGGCAAAATCTTTAACTGCTATATAAAATTGGAGTGTCTGTGCACACTACTTATTTGAACTCACTACACGCTCAGTCAGGAAAACTAAATATACATACGTATTTAACATTTGCAGGGTTCTAATCTTAGTATAATAGCAGTGGTTTATAATCTAGAGATGTAGTGGCTGAAGCCGGACGTTTGCCGAGGGAGTTCCGCCTAACGACAGTAATTTTACAAATATTTCATAAACACAGGATCCTGCCTGTAAATTTATTACGACTATTTCCACGACTTTAATATTACAACAGTAGTTTGAAATTACATTGTACTTAAGCTTTTGTATTAATAAGAGTTTGTCCTTGTTGGGTGAAATAATACTTTTTTTAAATTATGGCTGTATTACACAGTTCTTCCTGCACAACAACCTATATACAAGATAAACAACTAAGTTACACAGCAAGACTGATCGTAGTTTGCTGCAGAGAGTTGCTTTATTTATTCCTGTATCAAGCTGTATTAGGAAGAAATAAAGTTTAAAGTCTACAACCTGCAACTATATTGTATATTACTGTGATGTATAGCTTCGAGAAACTTATTTATGAAAGATGAAATACTTACTATAATTTTTAATTATTTAAATTTCAATATTAAGGGTATATTATATATTCTCTAGTTATAGTAAAAAAATAATAAAGGTACATGCACAATTATTACTTGTGATTATTCAGATGCCATGCATTGTTTTTAGAACTAAATTATGTCAAATGAAAAAATAACCACTGGTAACAGTATAATTATTATAGGTTTTCACAACTTATAAACATGTATGGTAATGTAACTTAAAACTGTATTTGTTTTAGTACAAATAACCTTATGTATCTTATGTGAGTAAACTATTTCATTTAGATTTTTCATATATTTTAATATTTAAAATATAAATGTAATATACAAATAGAAGTATAACTATCACACTATACAACATATTTTATTAAATAATTATAAGTACCATTAAATGAGCCACAAACAAGTTCGTCGCAATGTTAGTTTATAAATGCATATAGTGTAGTTTTCGTTGGATAAAGTAGTTGAATACATTTTTATGACTGCTATTAGGTTGGGTTTGCAGGCAATTGTTTTCAGTAAGAGCAGCTTCAGCAATAAAACAATACTGAAGATACTTTATTGCATTGAGTGCTCTCAATAAACCAAGCCTGCAACCGGCATCTACATAAATAGCATACACTTTATTTAGAATTTTCAAGGAATCTTTATAAGGGTTTTCACTTTATTCTCCTTCGCTTATGCTTCTGTTCAAATTTAGACATAGTGTTAAAATTAAAAAGATACACATTTTTCTAAAATGTGATAATTTTTGTGAACAAGTTTAGAGAGTAAATATGAGAATTGAAGAATTATCTATCCTTTGAGTAAAAGTTAATTAATTAATACATTCGATGTTGCAGGTACCTTGCACCATGCATACAATTATACCAGTAGTATTAATCAAGTAACACGATTTGATTAAACTTGCTGTATGGTCAGCAAACAAAATATTTCCCTTTTCTTCCAGCCAGTTATTTTTATTGTTCACAAAACAATTAAATTTCTTTTACTTTTTATATTTATTACAATCATAAACCTACGTTATACCTAAGTTTGCAAACTTAATGTCACTTCCTTTACCATCTAATCAGATGGACTCTTTCAACAATTCCTGGAAAGCTAACCCGGAAACAAAATGAATTGCGAAAGAATTGTGAAACGCAGTAAAGGATCTTACATCATTATGGGCATTTACCAATAGGATATTTTTATTATAACAATAATTTTTCAAATCTGGCATTAATCAGCCGTAGTATTTTGTTGTTTCTATTGTATTTATATATTCTTATGTAAATCTTATTGCTTATTTATTGATTAGTTATTTTAAAATAATTTTCTAATTTTATCCGTTGAAGACATCTATTATCTTATTGCTAATTTACTGATTAGTTTATTTTATATTATTTTCAAATTTCATCCGTTGAATATATGTATTATTTGTTATTTTAATAAGTTGTAAGACATATTGTCCACTGTTTTCCGGTAGTTTAAGAAGTTTTATGTAATCAGTGTAACATGTTACATTTCGCAACCTTGGGCCATTCTCAAAAACAGGGACAAGCACGGTAACTAGAACAAGAACTTGTAGTTCTAGTTACCGTGGAGACAAGTACCGTTAACCGCTTCTACCAGGCTTTTTGAAACAAGTCCTTGGAGTGGTCACTTATGATTGGTTGATCTATACTACCTGAGGTACGGAAAAGGGGGGAGAATATGTCTGTTTAGTTTTATAGTTTCATTCGTGTTAGCTATTAGTAGTTAGCATTAGTTTAGATTTAGAACCCTTCGATGATGGTAACTTGATTACCGAAATGTACATCAGAGAACTAGAATAACTATTTTAATAAATGTGTTTCAGTTTATTTGTGTAGTTTTATTCACCGAACTTGTGGTTGGTTCTTCAGTGTTTCTAATTGTTATTTGATTATGTTTAAATATCGATAAATGTTTAGTAAGTATTACAACTCCATCTGTACTCATATCCATTGCAATCGAGGGAGGTGCAAAATTTAAATTTAATTGAATTGAAATTGAAAGGTTAATACTATTTGGAATTTTAACAAAATAAAGACAAATTGAAATAATGATGACTTAAAGATACACGTTATTTGGTTATTTTTACATATTAATAAATGTTTAGTAAGTATTACAACTCCATTTGTAGGCCTACTCATATTCATTGGAATCAAGGGAGGCGCAAAGTTTAACTTATTTGAATTGAAATTGAAAAGTTAATACTATATGGAATTTTAACAAAATAAAGACAAATTGAAATAATATTGACTTAAAGGTACATGTTATTTGGTTATGTTTAAATGTCAATAAATGTTTAGTAAGTATTACAATTCCATTTGTACTCATATTCATTGCAATAGATAGAAGCGCAAAATTTAACTAAATTTTAATTACAAATTTAAAACTATTTACTTAAAGATACATTTTATGGCATTATGTTTAAATATCAACAAATGTTTAGTAAGTTCTGTATTGCCATTCTTCTCTAATAATATTCATTGTTACTAGGGAAGGCACACAGTTTAAATCATGAAATAGCAATGCAAAATATTAGTTTTGTTATTCATATGTGGGTGTTAATGTTCTTTATACTTTAGAATATTACTATGTAAGATTATAATGAAAATAATATTTACGGTAATCACTGGGTTTGCTGATTGTCCAATTTATTCTACTCCCACACATTGTGTACACACTCAAAGCAAAAAAACCTGCTGTAAATAAATATTTCGGCCATTGGACTCTTCAAACACCTACACAGCATTGATGATATTTTAATATTGAGTTTTATTCACCTATTGATTTTAACGGAATAAATATAACATAATACCATTGAATAATAATAAAAGTGCATAACAAAACTAAAATAAATATACTCTAAATAATTCATTGCATATTCAACTAACCTCTAAGTGTTCGATTTGTGAAATTAAGTACTGCATTACATTTCCTTAAACGTTTGGTTTTGTAGTTCATGATTGGCTAGATGGACTAGTTACCAAATTAAAGTTTGTTGAAAAATATTTCATTTTAATTATTATTTTCCACCAAATTTAACAGAAGGCAGTTGCAAATGATTATATTTTTTATCATTTGCAGTATTTTAATTTGATCTATCTTTTTAATTTATTAACAAAAATAACTGAAAATATATTCTCTATTTTGTAATACGTTTTCAAATTGTACACCTAATTTAAAGACTTTTTTATTCTTACTGTCTTTTGATAAACACAAATATTTATATGTAAGTTGTACTTGCAATTTGGGATTTTATATTTTATTACAGAAGTCTCTAACTTCTGGGGGGTAGGGGGATAGGTATGATTAAACAATAACTCTTATTTAAAAGGCACTTAAAAAGGTGTTTATGAAAAGTATTACTCTTTCCAAACACAAAATTATTTATGTCCTTAATATTTGCGTTTTTCATTCTTTACTATTTGTATGCAACTTATACATGCAAAATATGGGTTGAAATTACATTAATTGCAAAAAAAAACTCCCTCAATAATAGGAAAATGGCTGATAACATCACAAAATTAAAACCACAAATTTATGTAACATTTCTTTAAAATGACAGGTCAAACATTTTTCTGTCTTTGTTAGAAGCCTAGAAAACCAGGCGTTTACTCACACTGTTAACAATTTTAATGCAACTACAACATAGTTTAGTTAATTGTATCATTAAATTTATAATTTTAAACAATTTTGAGTTTTAAGATATCGATTTTTCAAATTTGATTAGTTATAACTTTATAAATAATAAACCTATTTTTTGTAATCAAATTAATTGGAAATGTGCGGACCGTTTGACGAAAGATAACATTGTATTTAATTCCATTTAAGAATTGTAAATTTTATATTGTTAAGTTTACAAATAAAACGTTTTATTTACTTTAATTTAAAAATATTAAGCGTACTAATTAGTTTAAGAAGAAAATGTTCTATTTTGAAAGTTTTGGTTAGGGTCTGGGAATGGATGGCATTTTAAAACTTTGATGCTTCTAAGAACTTTGACAAAACATAATTCCTTGGATGTGGTTTCATGTTTTCATTAATTAGATACTAATATACTCGTACATCAAACTTTGTTTGGATATGAAAGGCTAAATGAATTTTGTGACAGCAAAATTCCCATCTTGTGAGTTGTGTTTCTATAACTTCATATTCTTACTGTACAATTTGAAAGGTTTAAAAGGTTTTGGTAATGTTGTGTATGAAACTTGATTACTATGCGTGCTCTGCTCTGCTTCTTTGGCTAGTAAAGTTTTGTGCATTTATATTTAAAATGCATAACTGTGTAATTACATAGTGATTTCATAACCAAGTTTATCCTTTTCATTAGAAATGATAGATGCTATTTCACAAAAAAAAAATATGGTTACTCATATTTAACTGTCTTAATTCATAAGAAAAATAAACAATGACAATTAATTTTAATTTTGATACGTTGATAAATTATACAGTAAGATGTATTTATTCACAACGTGCTATGTAAATAATAACATCTGGAGATTATATCTGTACCAATCTTACAAAAGAATAATTAGGGAATCGGAAGCAATACTGGGCCACATAGATTGGTACTGTTCAAAACTTACCTTTAAATTTAAATATCACCAAAAGTAGGAATATTTCAGCTTATCTCTTACAATGCACAGGATACCTAAAGGTTAGCTCAATAAAGTATAGAAATAGGTATAATTTTAGGTTTATTAACCAAGTTAAGTAAAAAGTTTATACGCCCTTAATACAAAAAAAATTATTAATACGCCCTTAATACAAAAAGATTGAGATTTAAAAAAGAAAACATATATATTTTATTAAATTTAATTT
>JAGFPH010000978.1:197175-211626 GCA_018207615.1 Philaenus spumarius
AAATGATGTAACATGGGATGTATACAATACACAGTTTTTAAACAAAACAGAAAATTCAACAGTTGGCACAACAAGCATAACATTTAACTCATTGAAAATAACCAAATAGTCCAAGAATATATTAGTCAAATGAGGGCCAGTATCTCGGAAGTAGAGATAGTCAGCTATAAACTTGTATAAACCTTTATTTTGTCATCCCAAAACTTGTCCCAAAACCTACTTATCGATTTTTTACACATTTATTGCAAATATCTCGTTTCCCATGGGGTTTATGCTATTTGTTTTTATTATAAATATTGCAGAGGATTAAATTTTCTACAACTTTCGTTTCTACACTTTTTTATATCTTGAACCATTTTTGAGATAGAGGGCAGAGCACGCGCAGTGTTTAACTATCATTTGAGGTCAACCTGTAGTCCCGATTAAAAACACGCCGTATAAAGTTTATAAATTATTGATAAATATATAATTCTAAATAACTTGAATTTTTTATTAACTATTACGTTATAATTAATATTTTTTTTTCAATAATTTATTATCTATCTATTTAATAACACTTACCTACTCGTGTAATTATAAAGTTATTAAGGGAAATACTTTTATTATTTTTTAATTCTAATATTATTTATATTAATTACTTCCTAACTAAATAAAAAGAAAAGAATTACATTTTTAATTAATGTTTTTATAGAAAAATACCATTTCGTACATTTATGAACGTTGAAATTTTTTTTTAATATTAATAATAAGAACTACAAGTCTAATTTCAATTTTCTTCTTCTTCTTCATCATCGTCTTCCAGACGCTGCACAATTTTAAATTCCTCTTTGTTCTCGTCTCCAACGACATTTTTGTCTCCAGTTCTTCCAGGATTTCGGGGTCAAAGGTACAGTCTTCATTGATGTCACTCTGATATGGCGAAGCATTAAGACAAGCTTGCCCACTATACTGGCCGCAAGCTAAAGATACATCTTTAAGCTCTATTAGTGTAAATTGTGAGTCATTATTATTTTCTATGTAATTGAAAATCTCTATCACAGCTTCTGTAACTTGATTATCTTGACGAAGTTTCGGATGAGACGGTGGTACTTTATTAGTGAAGAAATTCGTAAAACAAAATAGCATGGTAATTAGCTTCAGCAGCAATTATGTAACAAAACAATTATTAGACTTAATTAAGCTCAATAAATTTAAAAATATCATAAAACCATGTAAAGACGGTTATGCCTGACCAGTAATCATTATACACCCAAGGATTGAATGTATCATTAAGCTATTAACAATATAAATTCCTTGAATTATATTAGTAGAAATTAGTAAACGATTGTTTGGTTAACAGAAAATTTCTTCTTTAAATAGAAGTATTCCCAACATTGTGAAATCTCAAGATCCCTTAATGTCCACACAACTTTATTGTTTAGTGTTAAATAATGTTGGGAAAGAAAACGCACATAAGTAGAAGAGACTTTCTTTTAAAATAAACATGTTAATATTAAAAAAATGCATTAAACCTCGAAAGTTGAATTATATGATACATTTATAGAAAATTATAAACTATTAAGGTTTACAACATATTATCTGTTTACAAGATGATTTTTTCTTCAGAGAGAGAGTAACAACACCAAATTATTATTTGGCAAATTCCCAGGAAATACATCTATTGCCCGAGGGGAGAATTGTAGGATTCAATGTTAGAAAACTGTTTATCTGTGAAAAACACTCCAATCATTTCTCGGATGAAACCGAGTTTTGCTATATTTTATACTGTTTCCTACCCTTTGTCTAAACACTCCGGACTCATATGATGTCTGCGTTAAGGTAGGGCAGAATTCAAGTTTATAAAGTATATTATTTATCGTATATAATTCTGTGGCTAATGGTAATTTTAAAATAAAAAAAATTTGACTGAAATAATAAAATAATTATAAAATGGTTTGGTTGTCGGTTGGTTAACAAATAATAATTAAAAAAACGCTATTGAAGGTTTGAAAAATGTTAAGATAAGCAAGATTAAATTTTCATTACCATCCGATTGGTGGTACAACTTTAACATACATACATCATTTTTAACTAAACAAAGCTAAATTGTTGAAATTTTAACTACTAAATTTCGTTTTAAAGAAATGTATTAGTAATTTACCTGGTCATTTGTATATGTTTGTATAGATTTAAACTAAACACATTTTAAATCAACAAATTTTCTATGTATCATACTTTTTTACAGAAATTAACTATATCTCAGTTAGTCAAAGAGCTTATTGCTGAGCAATTTTACTGCAATGTAGAACCTTAATTAAAGCTGAAAGTACATTTCCCAGTAATTGTGTTCAAAATAATTTAACATAATAAATTTAAATAATTTAAGTGAATTGCAGATTTTATTATTTTTATCCTCTCAGTTAATATAAACACACACTCAGCATATGTTTTCATTCATAACAATTTTATTATTAAACAATTTTAATTTATTAATTAGCGGGAATTATTCCAATTTTCAAAAACTTTAACACATCAATGACACTAATGCACTTTTCTACGATTATATATGATATCTGTTATAAACGTGGATCAAGTAAAGGATTATTAATACATAAAATTCGTTTTGTTCATGACTTTCTATTTAGATTTTGTATGCACTGCTCATGTTGTAATTTACATAACTAAGCAGTTACTTTACTCTCTTCACTCCCATGTATTTACTCTGCTAATTGGTATAAAAGCACTAATTTTTTATTTAATCTATCCCATATTCTTATTGTAAAAAATGCATAATATACTTTATATCGTTTTCTTTTTTTTACATTATTAATTGAATGTGTTGCTACAAATGTCACTGTCACTTTGTTCACTTTTCTTTCAGCAATTAATTTATATTAAATGTTTTGATGAAACTGTGTCATACGTTTTCTTTGAGATGGATGAGGATGAGAATTGTTTAGCTAAAGTGGCAACTACGGTTGATATACCGATTAAAACTGTAAAAGATACAATGAGGAATTTTATTCAGTTGTAAGTGAAACATTTTCTGCAATTTTATACCAATATAAATATTATATTTTATTATACACTAAAATATTTGTGTATCTAAAATTAACAGAACAGACGCAAAACAGTGGAGATTTTACAGGCGAAGTTTTAATCAAGTAACTGTATGCCATTTTTTCACAGTGCAAAATCTTAAGATTTGTGCTTTACGATATCTTCATGACATTCATGACGGCAATGTGATATGGCGCCATCATGCTCAAATTAATTTCTCTGATCACATTATCATGTAATTATGACATTAGAATAATTTTAAGTTGTCTAAGCAACCAGTACATTTGGATCAGACAAAAATTAAAATCAAGCCAGAATTGTTTGGAGGTTTTCTTCTGAAACTGATGGTCTATGCTGGTCGCTGATGGTGTTACACAAGCAATTTCAATAAAATGATTGTTACCTTTTACCTATTGGAGTTTGCCAATTGTTATTTATGTAAACATAAATGCCAGAGAGCAGCTCCGCACCTGTGTAAGATTTCAGGATGACAGATGCAATTTCACATCCATGCTCTCTATTAAGTGAATGCATTGTGAAGAAACCGGCTTCCAAGTAGTTTTTCTGTTTTTGTAATTTAGCATTGCTTTGAACACCTGACGTGTAAATACTCGATATTAAAAGTCAGTAAAACAAACCTCTATTACTTTATTAGAATTCAAAAATAGAAAGTTTCAGTAATAGACTATGTAATGAATAATAATTAAGAACAAAAAACCTTCGATTGCTTTGTTGGAAATCGTAATTAGAATTGTTTACTAAAGCCTCTGTTTGGGCAATATATTTACTACAAAAGCATGTTTAAACCCATAGTTAATGTTTGCAAACGAATTTTTTATTTTAAGTTATTTGTTTATTTTAATTTAGTTTTTACTTTTAATATAAAAAATACCGTATTAAATACGAAAACCGTCAAAAGCATTCTCAACACAATAAATTTGTACAGTTATTGCAATCTGTTTTTAGACTGCATATTATATATTGATAGTCATAGTCATAAATATTAACTGATCGGCTTTAGTATTTAACAAACAGCAGTCACTGGAACTTACATAATATTGGTTTAAAGTCTAATAGGTATGTAGCAGTTTGAAAACGTTTGGGAAAAGATTCACGCCGGAACAATAAACGAGTACATACTTGGTAAACTTATATTGTTGTCTGTTTAAAAGTATACATACATGTATACGTACATTATTTCTAAATCAGTTTATGAATAGCTTGCTATATTTCTATCTTTCCTTATTTGTAATGAACAGACACGTAAAAAACTAAACTTTCTAGTAATTATGTACTCGTACGTGAATCAAGCATTTAGCATAAATTTATTTGTTTCATTTTATATATGTTAGTTTAAATATACCGGTATACCATTTAAATATATACATAATTAACATATCAAACAATACACAAACAACAATTATCATAAACACCATTTCTTTGTTCAAATCATATTCATCCAGTGGGAAGATCATACAAATGTACACACTCCAGCCATCTTAGTCCATACGTTCTAACCGAGAAACAAACAATTCAAGTAAAAATTAATGTAATTAGTCAAATTCAATTATACACGATAGAACATAATAATTAATTAGTCAGTATAGTAACATTATCGCATTTCAAAGTTGTATTATATAATAATTATTAAAAAAATATTGTAAAATAGCCTAGAGTAGATTCAAGTCAGCCATATTCCTATTCATTTTTATTTAGTTTTACATAATATATTTTATACTTTTCGACAAAAATGATCTATCAAATTGTTTCTATAAAATTACCTTGGCAACGAGAATAATTGTATTAAGTTTGCAATTTTGAAATTTAAAAAAATACCCATATTCAAATTGTTACTTATTATATCTAAATTATTTAGCCAATTTGCCTATGTCTTTTTAAAAATTAAATGTTTTCAACTAAGTGAAACAATTTGTGTACTGTTTTGTAATTGGTTAGTTGAGTAAAGTATATTAAGTGTTTAGCTAACAGTACGGAATACTTGCCGAACATAACAAACACCTACTTCTCTTGTTTCTAGACTCGACTTAGAGATTACTAGTCTCGAGTCAAGGACATTTTCGTCGTCTGCTAACGTCATTCACACAAGTCTACTAAAAATATAATCACATCAAATTAGCCCCAATCATAGAGATTATATGGTATGGTAACCCTACATCCCCGCCCATGAAGGAGGTTTGGGTTTGACAATGCAGGGGTTGGGTGGAGAGATATGGCTGTCAAAAGAGCTAATGGTATCAATAGACGCCTTGTTAGAAGTTGGTTAAACAGCTGGGAATATAGACTGGCCAGAATGTTCTAAATATTCCAGCCAATCCTCAATAATAATTGCAATAGTCTGTCTGTTTGTGATGGCATCAACTGAGAAGAGCTAAACGTATAAAGCTCTTGAGCCATTAGACCCAGCATTTCTTGATAAAAGTTCAGGATAAATTCACATTCGAAAAAAGTACATTGGTTCAAAAATTATGACGTCATTAGTAACAAAAAAAAAAAAAATACTATTTCGCCCTTTTTTGGCACGTTTCTGCTAATAACTTTAGATTGGTAGCACCTATAGTATAATACTAGCTACCACTAGAATAATATTGTATTATTCAACTCGTGATACTCATTAGATTCAGCTTGCCAAGTTCTTTCGAATGTCAATTCTAAAGATCGCATAGTTTAGGAGTTATAAGACAAAAATTGTGCTTTTTTCTTAAAATTTTTGGTATATATGTTAGTTTAAATATAATTTAAACATATACCATTTAAATTTATATCATTTAATTATATATCATTTTAATATAAATTTAAATATATGTTAGTGGCAGGAAACTACGTCATTACAATTAAAATAGGTAACAATTTTATAAAACTCTAAATTTTCCTTCAAACTTTGATTATTTTAAACTACATTTCATCAGTTTTCTGTCAATTAATTTATTGAGCCCTGAAGATTTTACAATTAAGATTAATATTGTTGTTGTATACAGTTTATTTATCTCGTCACATAGGTTGTGGTCTCAATGGAAATATTTCACGGGCAGAATATATTAAAATGTTTCAACAATATCTGTTTAAAACTCTTGGATAAACTTTATGCATCATGTGGTATACCCTAAGGTATTGTAGAAGGATTGCTGAGTTAAGGCAGCTTATCTTGTCAAACGCATTTCCATTCCCCATGGAAACTAACGAATGTTAGTAACGATTTTGAGAAATACTTAAGCTTTACATGTATGAATAATTAATGTGAGACGGTGCTAAAAATATTTTTAAGCTAAGGTTAATTATATCCTCAATAACAAATTTAAATGTTTTTCCTTCATAGTATTCTCGATGAGAAGAAATTTAGTTAAATCATGTAATGTTAACAACAAGCAAACATTGGTGTTTTGTCTTATAAATGAACATATTTTATAAAGTAAATGATCTATCCTACAAACTACAAAATATATTTTGGTATTTTATTTGTAATAAACTGAATTTATGAAATTTGTTTTCCTTCAAAATTCTTGCATAAAGTGCTCAAAAGTGGCATTATATTAAACTCTACTTTTTATTCCATGATGTAAATATAGAAGTCTTAATAATTTTAAACTAATAAATTTTGTTCTACTAAACGCAATATAATACCACCTAATAAAAAATTATCAATGAGATTTACTTATAGTAAGTAGCCTATGCTATGTCAAATCTGTATTTTAATATAACTTTTTGTTTTGGGAGAAATTTAAATTCATGTATTATCAATGAACCAAATAAATTTTGAAAACATATATAACTTATAATTATAAAAGTTATTCTCTGATGAAAATATAACATTTCATAATTTACGACATTGCTTATTGGTGTTTGCTAGGCAACAGATGGCAATTTGTACTACATCGAAAATAACTCCGTCCAACGTTTATTGTTGGTTGTAAAGTTCGTATAGCTGATTGTGAAAGACTTGTTAAAATAACAAATTGCTTTTAATAACTTTTATTATGGTTGTAAAGTATCTGTAAGTTTCCATGGCATGTATTGATTTAGAATCTGTGATTTAATATTTAACAGTTAATAAGAAAGTTAAGACCTTGTGCGAACACGACCATGTTATTGATGATACTGATTAAGGGTGAGTTGTTATGTAGCAGATGCGCTGAACCAGGTATACGGTTGTATAATGTATCTTACATAACAAGTTTAATGATCTACTACTTGATTAATTTGAATATACAAATTAAGTTCAGGGAAGAGAATTGCATTGAATACTCATGCGCTTATTCCTAGTTGTTTGTCTGCCTAGTCTTGGTTAGATTAATACTTAAACACTAACACCCATTTAGCTACAAAATCAAAATATGAATCAAAATATGAATTAGGTTCTCTTAACACGATTAAAAAAACCCCATTTTCACACATGACGAAGATCTGTCCGTTGTTTCAAAATGACAGAAATGAAAAATATGAATTTATTTCTAACGGAAGGTGATGATGACCGCTCTGGTTAATAGAATAGAAGGGTGTCCTAGTACTGAGCCGATAGAAGGGTTTACAATTTTCCGATCAAAAATAAAGGAAAAATTTGGATTTTAATTTAACATTGGTCTATGGAGTGTCAGCCAACATGGCCGACAGCTAGAGCCGACCCTTGTTAAAGTTGACTGTTCTAAGAGACCTAAGTTAAAATGGTTCACTCCTCATTTAAAGCAATTTAGAGATTGTGTAATTTTGTTGTGTGACTGGTCCAACAAGAGTAAAGGTACACCTAATGAAATAAAGGACATTACTGCTAAAAATTTGTACACACATAAAATAAGAGAAGATTTTTGCTAATAAAAACTGCAATATTGACAAAGCATAAAATAAATGTGAAGCTGCGTGGAACATTGTAAAATCTGAAACTAATAATAGTTCTAAAATCCATGAGAAAATTATCGATTCCAATGTATTTACCAAGTATTTCATAAATGCAGCATAGCAGCAAAGAATAGGCTTGCATCAAATGATTACAGTCCTTCTATGAAGTTACGGGTTAACGTAACCTCAATTTACATTACAGAAATAATTGCTTTTGAGTGGAAGAGTATTAGTGTAAAGATACAAAATGAGGACTTTTACGGTTTATCGAACAAAATTATTGTTAAGGAGATCATTCATTATATTGTAAAACCAATCGCCTTTCTTTTTAATGTGGAATTAGAAACAGGTACATTTCCAAAAGCATTAAACATTACAAAAACTGTAACAATCTTTAAAAAGGTTAATAAATTATTTATGCTCCACAAGCTATAGACCATTATAGCCCAGTCAATAAAGGGAAAAAATAGGCCTTAGTTGGAAGTAATTAGTGAAAAGCTGAAATTTTGTCAGATATGCCAACGGGCTGATCCGGCCCGCGAGGACTCGTACGCCCCGCGCCGCTCCATCTTCCTTTGCCAGGCCGATTAAGTCAACTGTCTGTACTTAACATTTATGAAACTTATATCAATATAAAGATTGTAAAATACCCTAAAAGTTTTATTTGTGCCATTTTTTTATAACTTGTCTCATATTAATAAAAAATAGCTAAACATGAAATTATTTTAATAGAAAAGTTATAATTTTAACATTAAATTTAAAAATACACGGTAAATAATTGTTTTATAGCTTAAACGCAACGAACATTTTTGATAGAGAATATTATAAGGATTACAATAACGAAATAAAATTGACTCTATCGCTTTTTATCTCTTAGATATTGACAAAATAAAAAAGTCTTTCACAAGTGATCTTTTAAGTGCGGGTAGGGGGGAAGAAAGAGGGGGAGGGGCGGGGACTTTTCAGAAAATATTCCTTATATAATCAACTAACATCCATGAAAAAATCAGCTTTTCACTAATTAGTTCCGACTCAAACCCTTTTATTATCCATACTTCCAGTTTTAATAAAGTCTTTAAGGGGTATATAAAGGAACATGGATTTTTCATTCAAGGTCAATTCATGGATTGTCGATTGAGTTGGGAGTGTTATATTACAAATTTATGTAGCAAAATGTCTAGAGTTACTTATTTTATGCGCAAATTAAAGGTCTGCGTTAGTATATACATGTTAATTAATGTGTACTATGCATTTGGACATTCACACTAACTTGACGTATGGTATAACACTATGGTTTAACAGCAGTCATTCACAAAGAGTTTTTTTTTTTATAGAAAAGTAAGAACTACAAAGAATGTTAAAGAAAGAGATAGCAGTTCGCCCATATTTATAGAATTTCAAATAATGACATTACAAAGTTTATATATTTACTGTTGTTTACTAATATTTTAATGTCAAACAAAATCTTAAAGGTTATACTCTCAGGCAAGATAAACACAAATACAGGTCTAGAGGCAAATGTTTTATAGATTTGTAAAGCTTCAAAAACTATAACAATAGCCATTTATGTAAATAAAATACAACTTTTTAATAAATTGCCTGAAGAGGCTTAGACAACAATAATTTTAATTTAAGAGTGAGTAATTGGTTCAACTTTTCTATTCTATTAAGGATTATATGGTTTGTGATACAAGTTCATAAAGTTTTAAATGTTTTTTTTAAATAGGTTGTCATTTTTTAGTTATTAATGGTTATATATTCTTGTTTAATTTTAATTATTTGTTATCCTTATTTAATTTTATTGTTATATTTTACTTTTTTAATGCAATTTTGCTTTCACACATTTAATTATTTATATTCAATGTGATCTATTGAAACTGGCAATGTAGTCTAGTTTTTAAAAATAACATGTTTAGAAGTGCTACAAGTTACAATTTGTATTTTTAATACACATTTGTAATTGTATGTCCACATGTAATGTTTTGACTTTTGCCCATTGCATTGTGTTAAACGCTTAATGGAAATAAATCACTTAATTACTTACTTAAAGGTTTTCGTATTAAAAAATGTTAGCACCTTACATTAAGAATGTCGAAAACATTTCTAATGGTTTTTGTTCAGTACTATACAGTCATACTTTTCACACTTGACATACTTATCCCCGACAAACTCTAACTTTATGATCAGTTGTTTGAATGCCTCATAATACATTTTTTCGAGGTTCTAAATCCCCAATCTATTAATTTTGCGACACCAAAACAAACAAGTTTAGTAAGAAATCATAAGTATTTATAAATTGTGTTTTCAATTAAAAACTTTAAAAATGTATTTGTAATATTATTAATAAACTAAGTCAATGTACTAAAGTGTACGAAATATAAACGATGTGCTATATACTACATTCGTTGTCATTAAAAAGAAAAAGACAAAAACAAAACTAAATAAATTTAAATTAATATTTAAATTAGGAGATTGTTAATAAAGAAAAACTATTTATACAGATTGTTAACCACAGAGGCAGTAAAACAAATTAAGGTAAACAACCCTTCTGTGTACAAAGACAATCCTTAGGTTGGATATCCATACACGATATAGGGGTGGAATGTAAATAGGGGATTTCAGCTCATATTGGATGTTTAACATAATTTCTGCTTAAACCAACCTAATTCAGTTGTTTGGTGAAGTTGTATAATCAAGAAGTATTTACATATCATAGTCATGCTGCTGCTTCAAAATACCTTGTTTTATTGAATAATATATTAAGGTAAACTAGTGCAAAGTTACCTAAGTTGATAAGATTTATTTTTCTATGAAACAAGTAATATCTTCAGTAGAATGAATTTACAATTTCAAATTATTCGTGGTAATTTTTCAGAAAGTTATTTGAAATAAAAATCCGTTTATTATTAAAGTTTGAACAGATATAGTTTATTTTCATAAATATTTTCTGGACGCATTCAAATTTCAATACTTATTTAGATTGTGTGACTTTATTAATATTCATATTCATTGTTGAAAGCCTTAGAACTACATATATTTATATATATTATTTATTTTCTGTCAAATTATTTATTTTCTGTATGTGTACTTTACCTTTTATCTGGCTACATGTTTCACTGCCACAGGCAGCATCATCGGTCCAGCAATCTATACAATATACATCTAGCTATAGTGGCATATACAAAATAAATTGCAGCGATTGTGATAAATATTACATTGGACAAACAGGCAGAACATTTAGAGAAAGATTTAAAGAACATATACCTAGCAGCAGAACCAATAGAACTACAAACTCAGCATTCACAGACCATTTAATTGATAACATACATTCTTACACCAGCATACAGGATAATATGTCAGTGATACATGCAATAAATAAAGGTCACACCATGAACGCAATTGAAGAATATGAGATTTATAAACACCACAAAAGCAATCCAGAAAAAATCTTAACTGAAAAATCAATCTTGGAGGAAGTACACCAGAATGAGGTACCTCTCAAGTGTAGCAAAGTTGAACGAATTTATTTATTTATGTGACGTGTACCAAAAATGTACGAAAATATATGTTAACAAGTGTTGTGTATGTATAAGTGCTTGAGTGGACATAGATAGCTGGCCTGATGATGCTGTCTGTGGCAGTGAATCATGTAGCCACATAAAAGTTAAAGTACAAATACAGACTACATTTGACAGAAAAAAATACTTTATTAACTTGTAAATATACGTTACTTCAATCTAAAAGTTAATATTAAAACTTATAAAATATAGTTAGGTTATTATTTCTAAGTTAATTAACATTAAATGTTTAGATTAATTATTTAACAATGTACTAAAATTTGTACAACTATGGAGACTAAACACATGATATTTACCCCAGTAAATGCCGGGTAAATTTCATCTTCTGGCTGCACATTATGTCTAGGCCTATTCCTTGATAGGACATAAAGATATATAAAATCACGTAAACACAATACAAAAATATCCATACGGATGAAAGTAGTTTATTTTTTGCCAAAATATTATGGTAGGCCCCTACTACACAATCATTAAGAATAATTCTAGACAGAATATGAGTCTTGAAGATGAAATTATAATGTTTGAAACCGCGACTGCCTTTACAAGGTGGGTAATAAATTAAAGACAGTAAATAATAGATATTATATTCCACATTAATATATAATTTCGTCTAGTAGTTTCTCAAGATTCTTCTTTATTTACAGTAAAGTACCGATAATGCATAACACCACGACAAAAGTGGTTATCAAATAGATCTGTGGATTATCCACATTTGTTCTGATGTTTCATACTTGCTATAATTGTTTTAAAATTGGGCTTTTAATAGAACGGTGATATCTCAGTTGACACATACTTCTGATGCTATTGTTGTCTGAGAGTTGTTTTACTTTCCGTAACTCTAAGTGTAACTGGAATAAATGTCATTTGAATAGAAATGTTACTTTTATTTTTATTAAGTCAAAATTTGTATTAATGTCAATCGTTTGACCCAGTAACAGATAATAACCCCGGTACTTAAGTTTTTTCTCTGCATTATGTCTGCTTTTCAATTTTCATAAAGATAAGTGCTGGTAGAATATTTTTCGAAAATTGTCACAAATTGACGCTTTGAAAACCTTTTATTTGTTAAAAAATATACTACAAAAACAAAATACTAAATAGTTTATGAAATCTTTTAGTCAGTGTCGAAACATATCTCTGAAGATCACATCGACAAATCTTTAGTTTTAGAATGGTCGAGTGAATGTACATATTAAATGTCCAAACAATATCAAAACAATATGTAACTCCTCAGTTGAAATCTTCAGTTATTACATAGAATTTTTAAAAGGTTTTACTTAATTCTTTGCCCTTTATGTTTGAACATAAAATCTATACTATTTATACGACTACCTAACTATTCAAATTTTTTAAACGAGTGAAGACAGCACCTAAAATGACTATAAAATATTATGTGAAATATATTTTGTTCATTTATTTGAAATACTACATTTATTACAATATCACAAGCAGTTATATATAGACGGCATAGACCTAACTTTGAAATTGGTCAATGGGCTAAACATTATTTATAAAGTGATGGTGTATGTGTTTTAATGTACATTTATTTATCCTGTCATCGGTAATATTATATGGATCACAAACACAACTAAAGTTTTATGGATTGAAGTTTTATGTCAACTAACTTGAAAATTTGAATCGAACGTAGGGCCTATATCGTTTAACATAAAGAACAATAATTAATCATAAACAATAGCTGGTAGAATGGTTAGAGAATATTATATTTTGTAAGTTTAAACCTTCTGAAAGAGTGCTACATTACTTAACTCAATAGGTTTATTTGAGAGTTCTTACATTATAACAGGTTAGACTGAATTTTAAAATATGGCATTTTTAATGATGAGTTTAAAAAATAAATATTAAAAATATTGAAACATTTTAAATGAAACCAACATAAATGGCAAAATCTTTAATTGCTATATACAATTAGAGTGTCTGTGCAAACTACTTATTTGAACTCACTACACGCTCAGTCAGGAAAACTAAATATACATATTTAACATTTGCAGGGTTCTAATCTTAGTATAATAGCAGTGGTTTATAATCTAGAGATGTAGTGGCTAAACCCGGACGTTTGCCGAGGGAGTTCCGCCTAACGACAGTAATTTTACAAATATTTCATAAACACAGGATCCTGCCTGTAAATTTATTACGACTATTTCCACGACTTTAATATTACAACAGTAGTTTGAAATTACATTGTACTTAAGCTTTTGTATTAATAAGAGTTTGTCCTTGTTGGGTGAAATAATCCTTTTTTTTTTATTATGGCTGTATTATACAGTTCTTCCTGCACAACAACCTATACAAAAGATAAACAACTAAGTTACACAGCAAGACTGATCGTAGTTTGCTGCAGAGAGTTGCTTTATTTATTCCTGTATCAAGCTGTATTAGGAAGAAATAAAGTTTAAAATCTACAACCTGCAACTATATTGTATATTACTGTGATGTATAGCTTCGAGAATCTTATTTATGAAAGATGAAATACTTACTATAATTTTTAATTATTTAAATTTCAATATTAAGGGTATATTATATATTCTCTAGTTATAGTAAAAAAATAATAAAGGTACATGCACAATTATTACTTGTGATTATTCAGATGCCATGCATTGTTTTTAGAACTAAATTATGTCAAATGAAAAAATAACCACTGGTAACAGTATAATTATTATAGGTTTTCACAACTTATAAACATGTATGGTAATGTAACTTAAAACTGTATTTGTTCATATACAATATATAGTTTACCTTATACAGTAGTCGGAGCAATTCTTGATATATTTGTAGTTACACTACAGCGCTGTTTCGCCGTTCACAGCCGGCTTCGTCAGGTGTAGGACTCAACACTTAAATAAAACAATACACAATAACACTGAACACACACGATAACACGACACAAAAATACAAAGTTTTATCGGATAAAAAATAAAAATCTGTATTTGTTTTAGTACAAATAACCTTATGTATCTTATGTGAGTAA
>JAGFPH010000978.1:221626-251055 GCA_018207615.1 Philaenus spumarius
AAAATACAAATAAATAATATTTATTATTTAATAACTAGTAAAAGTTGAGTTGATTAATAAATCGAACAAAATTCTGTAATTTATAGTTCGACTAATTTATGTGGAAGTTTAAAATCTGTATAATTGAAAACATTATAATTCCTCTTTAATATAACAACCACTATTAAATAAACAACTTCGAAAAATGCGGCTAAGTTGATTGATTGTTATAAACACATAATTATTAATAATATTTTTACCTTATTGTTTCCGTCTTGTGATTTCGTCTGCGTTTTGTATAGTGACGCGTTTCAAAACCTATGTTTCATCATCAGATTATTTAATAAATAAATTAACATTTCACATTACAAAAACACAACAACATACAACTCACGACACATAACACATATAAATTGTCGACCGCCCGCCGTAGTATACGTCTACCGGACAATTTATATGTGTTATGTGTCGTGAGTTGTATGTTGTTATGTTTTTGTAATATGAACTGTTAATTTATTAATTAAATAATCTAATGATGAAACATAGGTTTTGAAACGCGTCATTATAAAAAACGCAGACGAAGTCACAAGACGGAACAATAAGGTAAAAATATTATTATCAATAGTGACTTGGATACTCGTACAATGCTTTTAAAACATAATTATCATTATTATGTATAATTACATAGTTAAAATAATGATACACTTAACTTTACTCTTTTTGATATTATAAAACATTATTTCCATAAGAGATATAATGCAACAATTATTTGTCGTCTTTTGTTGTAGAATCAAGAAATACTAATAATTTCAAGTGGATTGTGGCATTTTTCTAACAGTTAAAGTGGACTACGACCTTTTTTCCTTCTTAACATTTAATTGCATCAGATAAAATTATTTAGTACTGATATTATTAATCTGTTTGTATCTTTACTTTCCAAAGTGTATTATAATGGTATTACATTGATATTTTTATAAAAATAATGTAACTAATAAACAATTACAAAGATTTATGAGATTTTAAAGTTAGTTTTTTTTGTGCTGTGAAAAGTTTAAAAAAAATGGACTTTGATCTTTCTTCCCCTTGGCCCTTCATTTGAATTGCATACATCTCTAGGTGTTGTCAGAAACCATAATCCAGTTACAAAAGGTAATCCATCCGATGAAAACGGTGTAATTAAAAAAAAAATATTTTTAGTGCTAAAAAGTTTCTTTCTGACGTACGATCAGTCACGTAACTTCGCATTGCAACTTCTAAACGTAGGAAGGTTCTTAAGCTATTCCCCTTGAAGATGGTTTAGTTTTCACTCGTGTGTTTTATATATTATGAAGTTGTCATTTACATATATGTAAAGTTGACATTGCAGCTCAAAATGATCTTCCTCGATGTTTTCTAGGTAACTTGAATTAACCTTCTCGCCTCTTTGGTGACATCTTGTTCATCCTTTTCAAAGACATTTCTGAAAGTCTGGTGTTGAAAGTAACGTAACTCTTCTTTTATCCAATGGTATTAGAAGACTGTCGATGATATTTCGGAATACTCCAGTACAAAGTCTGTCTCTGTAAAAACCTAAGTTTTAATTTTTCATTAGTTTTTGTTTTTGATACTATAAGATTAGTTGAGTTTCATGTTTCATAACATACCAGTATTTTCAGTTTGTCATTTAATATAATAGGTATTTTAATTTACGTTTCCCTTAATTATTTCTGTCTAAAGTTATTTTTTTCTGACAATTAAAAACAGATATAATTCTACATAAAAACTAATTAGTATTAAAGTCAAAGTAAACAAAGCAGGGGGTTAAGTAGATGGAAAAGGGTAAAGTTCTGTTTATTTCTTGACTTTTTAGTAATGTATTACGGTTACTACATTACAAATTCTTTAAATTGTTAAGATTAGAGTATTGTTTTCTAAGGTTATTATTTAATTACTTACCTTAAAACTACAATAAATTTGAGCTAATATTTATAAGTTCACACTTTAATTATTAATTTTTTAGTACGTTTACTATTTATTCACTTTATATTTACTTTTCCTAGAGTAAGATTAATGAAAAGATAAACTTTATATAATAGTCAGAAATATGGAAAATCACCTTCCGAAAATGTAACACACATACAATGTTCTAAACATTAAACACCTAAAACTCCTAAATGATAGAGTTTATTTAAAAAAATAGAATAAACGATCTTATATAAAATAAAATTTAAAAAAAAAATATAAAATGTTAGAGTTGCCTTAAGACATTTTAAAACTGAAATCTTTATTGGAAAATGGATGCAAAAGTTTTAAATTGTTAAAAAACTGATTTTAAAATTCCTTGAATAAAGAAGGTTAATCGATTTAAAGTCGGGTAATGATATATTAGATACTAATGGTGGCTGAGAAAATAATTAAACTGTGTAATAAAAGTCACACATGTGCATTATCAGAGCAGAGGTGACTTTGCATACATTTTAGGACAAAGACAAAAGAGAATTTAAACTTAGCTGAATAAAATAATCTATTACTTACGTTGCATATTTTACTTTTAAATATTTTCACAAAACTCTACTTTATTACATATTTGACTAACGAATTAAAACAAACTTTAAACAGAAAGGTGTTACTAAAAGCTTCGAATGGCATTACCTTAGAGCTAATTGTACAAATACAATTGCCTGAGTTGTACTCAAATGACAAATAATGCAAATATTGACACAGTCTCTGTCGCATTTACAAAGGAGGGATACATTTACAAATGTATGCAAACTATATTACACATCAGAGTTGTTAATATTAATTTTATGTATTTCTAAAATGAAACATGTTTACATTTAAGGTATTAACATGTTTAAATATAAACATTTGCATATTATTATAAAACAAGCATTAATGAATAAGATTTTAAATAAACAATGTATAACTCTATTTTGTGGTTTCTCCCTATTTCATCTGAGAAAAATTATTTAAACTCTTCTTGATTTTGCTTAGACGTAAACAAAAGTGAAGTGGAAAACATATCATAGAAAAACTAATCTAGGTATAGAAATTATTTTAATTTATATTATTGCATATTGTTTATTACGTGAAAACTCTGATGTTGACAAAATTATAATTTTTCGTGTGAAAATATATTTTCTTACAATTAAATATACGGTCTTAATACCTAATTTTGAAAATATCCTCCTTTATTTTAAATAATAATGATGACAAGTTTTAAAAAACTTAAACGTGTATAATAATTATGTAGGTGGTGATTGTACATTTTCCATATAATTTGACTTAAAAATTTTAATTATATGTAGGGATTTTATGTTTTATTTTTACAATACCTTTAACAGATACATCAAAGTAAAAATCTTATTAAATATTTAAACTAATTTTAACATTTGTATATTTTCATATACATTAACTTAAACCACAAAGGGGCTTTCCCTTACCTAGTATTGCAATCAAATTCTGCTTATGTTGAAGGAATATTGCAACTGATGCATTGTTTGTTTATTTAAGCCAACGTGAAAATAATTAAATTAAAAGTGAAAAAAACATGGACCAAGAACGGGATTTAAACCCAGGACCTTTACCTATCCGTGGCAACACTCTACCAACTGAGCTATCGTGATCTCTCCAGATATTCGTCGATGTTATCTCACTTGTACGGTTCTACTACATTTATGAATTAATAGTTTGAATACCTCGCATTGCGACATTGAAAACAATCTTAATTAATTTTGCAGCCTACAGTGGCGTTATTTATTATTATTTTTAATAACAAATTACCTGCTTACACGCTTCCTAAGCAAGGGTTTTCTTCACTTGTAATTTAATTAATAACCCTTGCTGAGGAAGCGAGTTAGCCTGTAATTTATTACAAATTAAAAATAATAGTGAAAGTAATCACAGAATTAGTTCTTTTAGCATTTTTTTTATTTATTGTTATATTATTAACTGTCGAAAGATGTTTTGTTTGTAGTTTCCAATTCATTTATTTTTAAGGTTTTAATATAATTATTTAAATTTTAAGTTTTGTAAAAAAAGTTTAGTTTTTCCAAATTAAATCATTTTACAAAGATTGTAACAATACACTGGAACACTTAATACATAAATGCAGAAAAACTAACAAAATAAATTATATTTATATTAAACAAACACAAAATGTAGAATAACAAATTTTAGTAAAAAAATATTATGTTCTGATACAGTAGCAACATTTGGCCATAAATCGGTGTTGTAAAAAATAAGAGAGAAACATAAATTTACATTATTTTAATAGCTAGGACATAGGAGGGATTTGGGAGGGGTGCAAGCGGCAGTTGCACCACCAATATTATTGCAAGTAAACAAGATTAATTTTCATATTTGTTTTTATTATATTAGGTTTAAATTTGTTTCATTGCTGTTGCATATACTTATTTAGTTTATGTTGTTTACTAGACTTACCAAATTGTATTTCAGTCGTCGATTTTTGTACCTAGGAGGCCAGATGGTCCGCAGATAACTTTTAACTTTACAGGCCAGTATCATCAGGATCATAAGAAATCAAGCGTTTCTTTATAAATATCGTGCTAATAAGGTGCGCTTTGTATATAATATGTTTTCTTGTTTGACCTTAGTGCACATTCCCGCCACTGATAGTCTGTGATTTTATGTCACGAATATTAACAGACGCTCGGTAATAGCAATGAGTACAGTTTCCAATGATAAAAGTTAAGAATTCCTTGTTCCATACACCCTCCAGCTTAGTATCGGAAGACAGAAGAGACACACAGGTGTCCTTTAATTAATTGTAAAGTCGAGGGTTTACCCTGGAAACTCATGTGTAATCAACATAATTTACAATGAATACAGAAAATAGTCTCTGTATTCATTGTAATTTATACGTATAATGTTATAATGTTTATTCGTAGGCCATAGAATACTTACGTTGAATTGGCAATACGTTTGAGTATTTATGTTTTTGGTTGTACCTCAGCGAAATACTGATTGTGCCAAATCTATAACATATGTTTTCGTAAACATTGTGATTAATGATTAGTGTTCGTTTACATTTTGTTCGGACAGTTTGCAACAATAATATCAGTCTAGGCTAAAACCATTTACTAAGTAATGTGATTTTAATAATTTAAACTACTTCCATACCTTTAAATAAAACTAACAATGAATTCTTACTAAACTTAAAAATTTAGTTTTAGTCAAACGTCGTTGTGCAACATTGATATTATTAAAACCTGTGAAAAGTTTACTTGAAAACGTATTACATTCTTTTAAATAAAATGTTCATACAATGTATTTTTGTTAAAGATATTTTTTTAATCGGTATAACTCGAGAAAAGAATTTCATTCTGGTACAGTTTTTACAATTTTTAATATCAATTTGCTATTACTTATTTTAAATTGATACAAACAAGCGGTTTTTGTATTTTTTTTGTCATAACTATATTTGAGATAAAGTGTATAAATATATCAATTGCATTTTATACCACTTCTGTGTTTCAATTTGAGTAATACATTATTGATATTCCAGTAAACCGCTTTTACTGTATGTATAGTTCATATTATTCTTTCCTGCTTTGAGTTTTTTGCTATTAAAAATGCAATATATCTTGGAATATAGTTTCTACATGTCCTTATTGAAAATTAATGTTACTAAGAACAATTTTGTTTGACCTTAGAAAATTACGGACTCATAACGATAAACAATTAGCTCATTTATGTTTTAAGACTTAAAAAAAGCTCCATTGTTATTAAATGTTTTCACTTAATGGATCGAACAAATTACTGTAAATCTAATGATGGTAGTGAACTGTAAAAAACAAATTGTAAACTTACCACAATTATATTAAAATAATAAAAACAAATTTGAATAATAAATTCCACAAGTGATGTATAAATATAATTCTTTGCTGTTTGGGAAAAGGGGTTATATCACCTCCATATTTTTGGCCATATGATTGTTTGATGTTTTCTCGATAAAACATCGCTCTTTCCAATGGTGCAACCGGTTTAAGTCAGTAAATATATTTAATTAGTTATTTCACTAGATACAAGGAGGTAAATCACCTTTTTTGGTCTAAAGGGTATAACACAAGCTACATCTATTTGAAAAAAACTTGTAAAGAATTGGTAAAAAAGACATAAAATTACTTAATACCTTAAATCGAGAATAAACTCTAAATTAAGTATGATACAACGGGCTTAATTCAGACTTCATTATTTTCCTTTATAACTATAAGGTACAACAATGTTAAGTCTGACTTATATACCTGTGTATAAAAGTAAGCAATAAAGGTTTAAGTCATAAAGTGCAAAATCAAAAGGGCTTAAGTCATGGTAGACATGAGTTAAGCCATTGATAAATAGGCCATAAGTAGGCTATATTAATATGCATACAAAACATATTTTTGAGGAAAAAATACTTGAATAGTAAAATAATGTTCTGATGATCTATATAAAACATAGATTAAGAAATTATTTGGTGATTCAATAGCAATCATAATAAAATTGTTTCAAGTTTCCACTTTTTTAAATTTCCCTCTCCTGAATATTGTACGATGTCTGGCATAACCCCTTTTGCACAAACAACAAAGAATTAACTTAAAAAGTTATGAAATTAGTAAACATTTACGTAATACCACTAAATAAAACCTATATCTAGTAAACTAATTATGCAGAAAACACTTTTGGAAGACTACTGCAATTTTCTTGTCTTCTTCTTCAGAATGTCATCCTCTTTAACATACCAGTTTACATGTATAAACACTTGGCACACTTTCAAATTCAACTAAGTAATCCCATAAATTTCCTCAGCATTTGTCTTTAGCTGAAGTAGTTTGGCCTATGCCGTTGTTATATTCTATAACCAAGAAAACTATTCTCCTAAATTAATTAAAATTAGTAATTCTATCGGCTTATAACATTTACAAATAATGATTATTTGCAAACAACAAATCTAAGTAGAATTTAACTGAAGTTCGTAACCAACTAAAGTTTTTAAGGAATAAGTATGTATCATTTATAATTTAGTAAGATTAACCTTTATAAAAAGTTGGATTAGTAGACATATTATAAAAGTTTGATCCATTATAAGTTCATCTTACTGAAATACTGAGTACATAACGATAAACTAAACATAAAATATTCTTAATAATATAAGTAGTACAAATTACTTTATATCAAATCTAAACTATTAAAAGAATATTATTATTAATTATTGATTGTTTTTGCAATACAAATTTTACAACTTTGAATTCAAATATTCCAATCTCGTATTGTTGGTTCTCATGAAAGCCACCCTAGGGAGTTGCAAATTACGAAACGGAAAATCAAATATTATTGTGGTTATTAGTCGAATAATCATAATGGACCAAGCTAAGTACTGAAAAATAAATACATTTTTCCTTCAGCTCCAATTTGGTTGCAGTTTTCTGCATCATGTTTAAAAAATACCACAAAAAAGCCTACATACGATGAATTTCGGAAGAAACCGGAATTGCATCATGGGTGCATAAAGTGCATCTATTAGTGCATCATTTTTTTAAAACCTTTAAAAATGAGTGAAAAGCCCCGAAAATCTGTACTCAGGTATGAAAATCATGTATGAAAATGAAAATGCATTATACAATTTTCAAAGGAAAAAGAAAGAATAAATTCATAAACTTTACAAAAATTCTGTTTATGCTATACTAGTAACAAACATCTGGAATAGTAAATACAAACATAAAAAATGTATAAAATCAAAAATTCTCATATACACAATTCTTGATTTCCAAAATTATTAAATTTATAAATGACGTCTTCCTTACTTTCGTCGCTGGCATCCATATCGCCTGATGGGTTTGTACAGTTGGTGCCTAAACAATTCTTGCAAGAAATTGTACAGGCAACGTTATGCTTCCTGCATCCAAATTTCCAACTAGCCATTCACTAGAACAAGATTTTTTCAAATGAATTACACGAACAACCAAACTCAAAACCAGCCGCGAAGTATTATCTTCTTCTCTCGATAAAGCTTTGTAACAGACTCTGAGCGAGCATACGAGAGCAGTATTATTCCATTTTTTCATTTTCTTTCTGTCTCACTTCGACTTTCTTTTGACACTCAACACTTCAGAGCTACGCACAGGCCGAAACAGATGCCTTGGGAACCGGCCAAGATGCCTGATCCTAGGGTAAGATGCCTGATCCTCCATATATGCCTTTAAGTCGTAATCTCAAAATATTTCAAAACCTCAGCTTCCCCCCCCCCCCCGAGTTCTCGGAGCTCCCAGCACATCGGGGGCGTTTATCATAGAAATTAAATCAGCTCCCCCAAAAACCACAGAGAGGAAATTTTCAAGTCTCTGTCGCAACTTCACAAATTTCCCTCTATCGCTTCCCACCAGAGCCCCACGGTACAAGAGAGCATTTCGGAATGTCAGAAATGAGATCAGCATACCCAAAAACCCCCTAATAGCAATTTTCGCTGCTTTTCATAAATTTTTTAGAGGTTTCAAAACAATTATGCACTTTTAGGTGCACTTTATGAACCCGCGATGTAGGTATTTACACTTTCTCTCGAAACTGGGCATATGTAGAAGTTTTTTCCTGGTATTTTTCTGTACACAATGCAGATAATTGCAATAAAATCGGTGATGTAGGCAAACATTTATTTATTCGGTTCGAAATCGTACTAGTTTGCCTGGTCTATAAAAAAATGTCAATGCAGGTAGTTTATTCCAAAATATAATGCGTAATGTATGACAGAGATTGTATAATCATGAGTTATAGTTCATTATAGTTAGTTTCCGATAATATATTGTTGGTATTTCCAAAGTCATAATTTGTGGGCTGCTGTTATCATAAACTATATTTATTTAAGTCCACTATTTAAAAAGAAGCAGCCTTGATGTCTTGGTCATCTGTCATTCATGTGTGTTAATGTCATCCATTCCCTAAATTAAGTTCATATTTATTTTTTTCAGTTTTCTGACATTTCAGACGTAATAGTAGAAGTTATGAGTTCCTACTACTTAAGGCAAGTTTTAATGTTTATTAAATCAGATGACAAACATAAATATTGTTCTCTGGGTTTTTTGTTTTCAGTTTTGTGTATATCTATGTGTTAAGCGTAGATTTTAACTTAATAAAGAATGTTGATTTTTAGTGTCAAAAGGTTGTATATTATTTTATTTTTATACAAATGATGGCTAAAGTCCAAATACATTATTGTGAAATATAAGTGATGGATTCCAACAAGTACAGTTTTCTACAAAATGATAAATAGCTATTAAATTACAGAAGAAAAAATAGTCAACTACATAATACATTGTCAAAATAAAAACAATACTTTTTCTTTGTTGAGAACATATTTAGTAAATAATGACGGAAATTACTTCCTCAAATATTTTATATATGATTAAGAATTCCTTTTCAAATGTTATCAATTAAATGAAAGTCTAGATCTGAACTTTAATTAATTCTAATTATTACTTTCTTTATAAATATATCTTAAAAGTTAGTTAAATATTAGTTTAGTTAAATATTAGTTAGTTAAAAACCTTTCAATTGTAACTTTTTAAAAGGAATAAAGGTTAGTTCATTTATAGAAAAGAGTATCGATAGTTTCACAATCTTTGAAGGTCATAATTCTTAAATTTTTAAATTTTAAACAGATGAGTAATATATTCCATATATTGTTACAACTATATTCATACAATACAAATGTCTTCTATGATAGCTCATACAATCTTGTGTTAACTATTTTAATTTTTAATATTTTAGTAAATGTAAATATTTATGTTTATAAAATACAATAAATTTTAATCGTTTTTTTCAAACGAGATTTTGGGTTACAACATTCACAATTATGATTGCAAATATGATCATACCGGAGTAGAGGAAATGTACAACTAGGTTATCTAAATTTCAATTAGCAATGGGTTGAAACAGTAATAGAAACGCATACAAAGAGAATATTATATTGTGAGCCTTTACTTTGTCCATTTACAATTTAGTTGACCACATAATAATTCAGCATGTGCCTTTAGAAATTAAATATTTAATTTTTCAAATTGTATCCCTGTATTTATTTGTATCAGTTGCTGTTAATATTCTTACGTGTTTATAACACATTTTACAAATTAAATATTCTAGTGATTTAATTATGAGGGATAAATTAAAGGATATGGTAGTGTAACTTAAATTATTTATGTATTATTTTATTTTTTATTTTTCATCACTTGTTCTAATATTTGTTCCAATGGAACATGTGACATGTCATAATTTATTACATATTTTACATAAATAAAAGTTACTAACAATAAAACGTACACATACACAAAATCACACATAAATTTACATACAAATTTGATAAAAACACACTTAATACAGTTTATATTAATAATTATTAAATATAATATATTATTATTTTAAAAACAAATAAGCCCTTCTCGACACCTGCTCAGGTACCTCTGGAAAGATACTCTTCCACAGAATAGAACTCATTTTCTAGGAGGTAGCACCTGAGTGAAACTGTGGATAGAACTTATGTTTTTCATATTTTCTGGAAGTGTATTGAACAAATTTATACCAGAGTAATAAATTCCACGTTCAAAAAATTGAAGTCTTTGAACAGGATAGTGAAATTTTTTTTGACGGATGGGATATTTGTGGTAGTGCTGATTAATTTCAAATATATTATGGTTGCTCTTAAAGAAATTTAAAGTTTCTTAAATATAAATTTAAGGGAAAGTTAAATAGTATGATTTTTGAAAAAAATATTCAAGATTGATTATAATTTAGATGGAACATTGAGCGTAAACGGTTCTTTTTTGTAAACGGAATATTTTAATTGATTCAACAGAGTTCTCCCAGAATGCCACCCCACTTCTTAGACGAGAACGGACATAGGCAAATTAACGGTTTTTATTACTTTTAAACTAGTCACAGAATAAATCATGTTTAGAGCTAAGCAAACTGACACCAGTGACTTGGCTAAACCTGAAATGTGACTTTTCCAATTTAAATTTGAGTCTAGGGTAATGACAAGAAATTTATCATCATTTGAGCTTTGGATTATTTAATTACTTTCATTACATATAATTTAGGATTTGACTGTAGACTAAAATAAATAAATTTTATTTTTGTCTCATTTAGTTTTAAGTTATTTATACAGAACCAATATTCCGGAATAGACATGGCTAATGCTGCTGCATCACCCAAATCTGTATTATTTTTGCCAACTACTGTTAAAGTAGTATCATCAACTAATAATGATGCTTTTGCGGGTCTAAAATTTTTAGGTAAATCATTTACATAAATTAGGAAAAGCAATGGTCCCACTGTTGACCCCTGAGGCACACCACGAAGGACTACTTTCGATTAAGGTGAGAGTTCAGAACGCTGTCAGTATAGATAAAGCTCTGTTTTTTCTTATACAGGTATGAACTTATCCAACTATTTGCTTTCCCACGTATCACATAATATTCAAGTTTTAGTAACAAAATCTCATGATCTACACAATCAAAATATTTTAAGAACTCACAGAAAACAGTAGCAATCTGGTTAACCCTCAATAGCAATTATCACAGAATTTAAAACAGTGAAAATGTCTGAAAAAGTTGATAAACCCTTACCAAATCCAAAATGACTTTTGTTCAATATATTGTATTTACTAAGAAAAGGAACGATTCATCGTTGATTTTTCAAATACTTTGGAAAAAACTAAGACAAGAGTTATAGGATGGTAGTTGCTAATTTCTTTACTATTGCCATTTAAAAAATTTGTTTTAGAACTGAATACTTTAAAAGTTCTGGAAATAATCCAGTGTCGAATTACTGATTTATTAGAAAAGATAGTGGTCTTGAGATAACATGAGCACTGACTTTTACTACTGATATTGGAATATTATCCCAGCCAACAGATTTCTTTTTTTTAAATTAATGTAATTTTGTAAATTTCTGCCATGTAGAGTTGAGGAACAAAGAGTTTGGAACTCAGACCTCCTGTTTTTGAACAAACAGATTGCCCCACTCTCGTCTGACTTCAAGTTTAGATTCTCCATGACATCTATAAAGAATTTGTTAAAAGATTCCGCAATGTGCATGGGTTGGTCAATTGCCTAGCCTCCTTTATGAAAATTATATCACATTATATCACAATTTTGTTTGCTATTGGTCTTTCCAGTTTCAACACGAACAATATTCCACATTGCCCCTGCCTTGTTCTCCTTATTCAAAATATAACTATCATTTGTCATGGTTTTCCCATCCCGAACGACTCTTTTTAAAATATTACAATATTTCTTATAGTAAATTACTAGTTCAGCAGGGCAGTTCTGGGATTTCATAATTTCATGAAAATCACGTTTCGTACGGCATTATATTTTAATCACTTTTATCATCCATGGATCAACATTAAAATGCCTGAAAGGTTTGGTCCATTTTAAGGGACCAAAAAATATCCAATATAAAATAGTACAATATCCACTTAAGTTGTATGGTAGTTGTTCATGACTGTAAACGTTCTAAAGTGTTATTTAACAAGATAATGACGTGTCATGAACCTAACAGTGGTAAAATGTAAGCCTGTTGTGGAATTTGTTGGATGGGGAGCATATGTGAGTATTTTATATGACCTAATAAAGTTATATGCGTTACGAATAACAGGGATGAGAATATCGTTAGTTCCTTTAACTTTATGTAAAATTTACGATTGAAAAGACGGAATTTTAATATTTCATGTTCTTATTTGATTACCGTAATAAGAGTTTTTATGTTTCTAGTGATTTTTCCTCAATTGATAATATTATATCAATTGTTTCCTAATTTGTAATTGTTTGCGACAATAGTGTATACATTTACAATTTCAAACGTCTTCAAGGTTTTCATCAATAAGTTCCACATATTATTTAGTTTATATTAGTACCGACATATTGTATGACATTCCTTAAATAAACTTTTAAGTTGGTTTCACTTAACGTTGATTTAAAATTGTGTTTCTTTGTAGAACACTCTTCTGGTTAAAAGAAAAGGTAATTTTTACAAATAATTGAAGAATAATATTGTTTTTAACTCCAAAGTAATATGAAGACAATCTTTATACGTTTTGTATTCTATACTAGTATGAAAAGTAAATTTGACTTAACTTGTAACTAATGGCATATTAATAATTAGCTCACAAGGGCCGTAAGAAAAGGAAATAGGCCTAAACTGTAACGTTTTAATAACTTATATTGGTTATAAGCTTTGAAGCCTCTTCTGGTCACATGAATTACGAAGCGTATCCTGCATACAAATTGTTGCTTAATTGACTTCTGAACTGAGCAGAATATTATGCTGTATAAGTTAAGTGATGTATTTAGGAAATATCCGGGTTTAAAACAGTCTAGTATTTGGTTTTTATATTATATTTGTGTCTACTTGATGGTGTTAGAAGTAGTGATTTCTTTTTCCTTCGAAATATAAGTAAGTAATTATATACAAATAAAACACTTTCTACAAAAATTATTCGTGAATTGTTAATATGATCTATTTTGTAAATACGGGTAAGTTAATCGAACTGACATCTGTAACTGTGTGGTAAAGAGGTTGCACCACGGTACTTACTCTTCATGATTTTGTGGTTAATATGTTTACACTGTAGGTAAACATATTACATGCTAACGAATATAGCTCTACCAAAGTCGGTTACTTCCTATTTTAAGTTTCGTGTAAGATGTGGCAACTATTGAGGTCACCTAATTCAGGCGATGGATCCAACGACATGGAATCCAACTATAACAACTAGTGTATGTGTTTTACTTCGAAACAAGTTATTTACACATTTAAAAAAGGTTGCAAATTGTAACTTTTTACTTCAAAACTTATCTCGAACATATAATAAACAGAGGAGCAGAGTAGCCCAGTTCTTAAACGCATGTTGAACTTCCGAAAAGCTACTCGGTTTGCTTTAGATGCCTTATTCTCTATTCCGATTTCTTTCGTCAAACTGTCATAAAATACAGACGGTAAGACGTCGAAATCAAACGTAGAACATAAGGTGTTATAACCAATGAAAATATTTAACATATCAAGCTAATGCCTTTGTCTACGTATTAATAAAAAAAAGTTATTACTTAAGTAACGTGATGAACTAAATATCGAATATTTATAAGGAATCAAAATAAACAATACATTTTAAATGTCTAGTTTGTACAATAGCTATATTGCATTAAATCTTACAATATTAATTAACACATTTCTTTCACTTATGGCTAAAAATAGACTAATATTTTATTACTGAAATATTGATAACTAAAGATACTACGAAAAGTGTACAGCCTTAGTTAACAACCGAGTTTGATTGTCACAATCCGAAAGTTCTGTATCGAAGTCTATCATTATTTATATTTAATGCTTAGTAAAGTAAATAATTTTTTAACTCATACTCAACCATTTCATAAAATAAAGCTTTTTCTACTTCCAGTACTTTGTAAATATGCCATTGGGTACAATATATTAGTTGCTATATACTAGTTTAATAAGCAAGAGAAATTTGTTGGCAAATAATTCTAGCTCTATAATGAAATAATAAGAACGTTTTGGAGGACAAGGCAATTGATTTGTTACAAGTAAATTGCATTGAAGTAAAGTAATAATAATAAAGAACCTATTTATGTTTAAAACATTATAAGTACGAAATAATGTCGTGTTACAGTACCTTGAAATTGTCTAGGGTCTGACATTTTACAAATGTAAATTAGTTTACACGTGAATTTCATTACAGCACACTTCGTTGCACTTAACTCACTACGTAAATTAGATGGTAATGTATACACACAAAACCAACTAAAAAGGAACCTACAATTTTGTATTAGACAAAATACATAGGTCCTACGTAGGATAGCAGTGTTGGTTAAAATAAAAGTTACTTCGATTAACGGTTTACACAAATTGGTCGGGTCTTTTTTTTAGAATTTAATCACTCTTACAAATTTGTATACAGTGTCTGAGTAACAAAAACTAACGAAAATATTAACTAGTATATTTAAATAAAATAACACATTGTATTTTGTAAACATATATAAGTTAGTAACATCAATTAAGTTATTGTATGTAACATAAATGTAACCATTAAAAAAAATCATGAAGATCTAAAGATCTAACTTATAGTCTTTAGTCACAGTATGTTTACTTGCATTCAACATTCATGGCGGTCCTCTTCTGAAAATACCCAATAATTGGTCTCATTTAAAAATGTTTAATATAAATTTATATATAAGAAATGGTATGATTAATATTACCAAATAGCTAGATATACATATTAACCATTACTTAATGCGGCAGATACAACGGCAGCGATGCACTGGTGACTTTTAAAGTATACTTCTTGAAAAAGCTAACGTGACAGTTAACTGCTCATTTCTTGTTTAAACCGGACCAAAACTTGTTTGATAAGGATGCATCCACTTTTACGTAACCCAATCAAAAAATTTCTTTAACGGAATCGCTGTTGCAGATTGTCAACTACCTGCGTACGTGACCTTTTGCATGTACGGAAAAAATATGAATTGATTGATTTCGAACAGTTATGATTACCAATATATGTGTTATAGAATTTCAACAGTAATCAAGAACACATTTGTTATATTATGGTGCATTTATGATTACATTTGGGATTTTAAAATTTTTTGTTATGTCACACTTTTAATGGAAATTTTTATTCGGTGAATTATTAAAAATATAATGCCATGTATGTAGCGTTAGTGACTGAATATGGATGTTTTACTTTTTACTTTGAATTATTAATTAGTTAAATGACACATCTCATTTAAATAAAAAAGTTACTTATTAATTTACGATTTGTAAGTTTAGGAGCATACATAAAACTTGTAACTACAAACATTGTTCTGTATTTATACAGAAATACATACCGTAAGTAAAGCATGTTTAAATAGCTTTAAATACAACAGATTAGATGTTTAAATTCACTCTTAAGTTACTCTTACTTAATTAATTATTTTTATTAAATTTATATTTAAAATAAATATTACCCATCGTTAGTCATAACAAAATCCATAAATAATTTCTGAAACGAATATATTGAACTTAAATAAAATTTAAAATATCTATATTTTAATACAAAGGAATAAATCATATAAATTATTCTTCAGGCATTTTGTTATACAACTATATTAATTTGAATCGACCACACTGTTTTTATAAATTTAATTGAAATTAGTAAATTCATAGTTTGATTGTAATATTAGTTCATTTAGAACTGAAAGTAACATTAACTAGGTAAACAATGTTATCCATCTGTTTGATTTCAATAGGGTCTAAAGTACAAAATAGTTTCTAATTGGTTGCCTAGCAACTTTAGTACTATTGTTTACATTCCGTTGTATTCATATGCTTCAGACTTTATGTTTTGATTCATAGTTACCAAACAACAATGGGGAAATGAAAACACAATAATTCACCTCTTATTCTCACTGTTTTAAGTTCGAAGAGTTACATTGAAAAAAAAATTAAATTTAATGTTTTTAATAAATACTCTAAATAACAGTATTTCATATTTCAAATAAAGTTTTTTTTTTTTAATAATCAAATACGGTAATTTTAAATAAAATAGAAATTATTTACAGATATATTCATAAATACTAATTTAGGGATTACTTGCATATATTAGATAAATATTTTATTAGGTTACTTTGTCATAATTCATGCATTCTTTACCCATTCCTACACTTAAAAGTGCGTGTCGTGAACAAGGTGATAATCCAACTAAACACAACAGACCTAGAATGAGAACATAGACTCCAAGGATGTTGAGAATAGTGACCTCTTCAGTTTATAACTCATGAAAACACCTAACTTTCTATTAATACAAACACACATACACGCATTCGCACACAAACCCTTAAATGAGGAAATCGAGGGTTGATAGAAAGATTAAAGAGTAAAATGAGGTGTTCGCTTACATAACTACTATCTGGCTCGATTCTGCTTTGCACAGTAGACAAATCAAAGTTAAATGTATATTAAAAAAAAAAAAACAAACAAAAAATATCAATAAATATATGTACACTATGTATTTCTTATGGGGATTTTTAGTAAATTTGACCCCACAAACCAACCTAAAATTTCGAATTTTTTGAAAACCTTTCGTAGCGAGCACCTAAGGCCCTAGAGGAAGCTACATACCCAATTTCATAACAATTCGTTTGGTGGTTTTTGAGATTTCGTGATGAATGCGTCAGTGAATGGTATTTGGATTTTATATATTATGTAGATAAATAAGAAGATCCAAAGAGATGTTTATTTCTGTTTATTGCAGTATGTAATAATTATGACTGGTGGACCCGGCAATGCTTCGCTATTGCTATTGCTTGATTTACCTAACTTAAAATTATATTCAGTTTTTGATCCAAACCAGTTGTTGATCAAAATCAGCTGTTGATCAAAATCAGCTGTTTTAAGCTTTTCATACGAACAGCTGTTTTTTGTGCCCTGATAAAATCAAAATAAATCTTTCTTCTTCTTCCTTAAGATTGACCTTCCATAAGATTAACATTGAAACTTTGAGGGCTACTGGGGCGTATCCCTGAGGACCGATGTAAATTTTAATAGGATTCTGCTCATCTACAGGCACTACCTTTCTAAGGTCCGTATTAGACTAGGACACCAGGCGACGTCACCGGTGGTGTCACCGGTGATCTGACTAGTTGCTGGGCACTAGTTCTTACGGTGCTTATTACATTAGGGTCACCTGTGGCGTCACCAGCGTTTGGTTACTGACTGGTGACTTTGCCCCGTGACCAGACGAGTAACCACTGGTGACCAAGAATTATCGTTGGGTATTGAATCAAATGGCAACTATTACACACAGTCACCGCTGTTGCGTCACCACTATATTTTTGTGTTCTGCGCTGCGAGTTCAGTTTGTTTGACGCTAGTGTATTGAGCGGTCGTAATGTCGGGAAAATATGAAGAAATGCTGCTTCTTGCTCTTTTGTTAAGGAAAAGGAAGAGACGGGCAAGGAAAACTCACGTGCATCCGATATTATCACTCAGAGAAACAAAAGAATTGTTTTATAACCTTTTTGACGAACTTTGTGCTGACGAAAACAAGTTTTTCAATTACAGAATGTCAAAATCCTCCTTTTTTGAACTGCTTTCACTAAAAAAGGTAGACATTACCGGAACAAATACTAGAATGAGGAAATGTATTTCGCCAGAAGAAAAACTTGTAGTTACTTTAAGGTAAGTAAAAAAAAATGTGTTTTACTTAATTTCTGTATATTCAAAGCGTGGTTCTGATTTTAATAACTCACAGGTTTTGGATTACAGTAAAATGTATCAATATATTAGCTACTGAGTTCCTTTATGTTTTAATAATTTGTAATAATAATGAAGAAGTGTTAATGTCAAAGACAATTTACATTAGTATAGTTTATTGCTATAATCATCTGAACTTACATCCCAATCGAGCGATGGCCTTCAACAGCATAAGTAAAATCTTCCGTGTTAAGTTTGTGGTTCAATAGCAACTGGCATTCTTTCGCATTATCAATCAACTTGTTTGTTTACTTTCCCTGTAATATCACTACCACAATTTTCGTCCCCGAAACCCATCGCACTAGACTGGGACTCTTTAATACAATCCTCTTGATTTTTTGTTCACTAGACATTTTTTAACTGACGAGGTTAGCTTTTGTTTACACGGAAAACAGTGCACGTGGAGCTAGGACGAGGTGACAGCGCTGAATGTGTAGGCACTGGAGTGGGGGAACTTTGGGGGTTAGCCTCGCTCCTGGTGACTTTACTGGTGTCGCGGCTGGCTGCCCGTACGGTAACCGGTGACGCCACCGGTGACGCCACCGGCGACGTCGCCTGGTGACTTAGTCTAATACGAGCCTAACGGTATACGCGAATTTCTCCTACGATGCACACAAGCTGAGAAAAAAGGACGACAAGTTTTTTGCTTGCCTATTAATATATAGATAAGAAAACTATTTGAATCTTTGCCTTTAGAAACGAACTTATATTAAAAGAAAGCTTTAAAACAGATGTTTAGGTTGATGACTTCTTAAATACTTAAATGGAAAAAAAATCATTTTTAATCCTAGAACCGGCAAACAGCACGTTCCGTGCTCTCACTCCAACACATTTGTAATGAGTGATTGTATTGAATATTTGACCCACTAAAAATCTTTCAATCTCAAAAGACAAACACCATTGGAAAGGTAATGTTTCAAACTTTAATTTTTGTATTTACAATTTCTTTCTAAAACGTATATTTACATATGTAATCGTCGATTTAAAATTGTAGATTTCTATAAACCTGATTCCACGCGTGGATTCGAATACAATTGTACTGTTAATTCCCACTTATTTAACGTCCCAGACCATCTACAGGAATATTTTGATCAATAATAAAAAGATACCCTGGGATTCGTCAAGATTTGATCTATCTAAAGATGAATTGCAATCTGAACATCTGTCACTACTATGAATGACCTGAACCTAGCGCACTATACATACCTACAATACTAATCCAATCAGGAATAAGAGATTTTGTAGTGTTTAAATAAAAAATATTTCTTAGAAATTTAAAAGTAAAACACGAGATTGTTTGTACAGTTTTCTATAAATTTAGCATTTACTTTTTCTAACTTTTGTGATTCTTTGAATGATTTATACAATAAATTAGTGCCGTATTCTTTTTTATATTGCTAATGCAAATTGGTTAATTATGATGTCATTTGGAATTTCTTTGAAAATGTCTTTTTCAGAGGCTAGAATTAATAGACTAGATAACCACTTGTCACTCATACTGCTGTGAAGTCGATTTTTTTACAATTTTCAGTCTACTCATGGTTCTCTCAACAGAACAGCTAGTGACTGCCAAAGAAAGAAGAATTCTGTACATTACAGTTAAATTTGGGAATGATAATATTGGACCATTGTAAGGCTGAATAAAACCTTGTTTCATCCACTGGTCTGCCATCCTCTCATTTTCACGTTTCTTTTTGCTTGAAATTCTTTCATTTTGGACTGTCTCTTCTTCATGGCTTGATGACATCTCACCATCTGATGAATTATCACATTTATGAAGGATGTCTGAAATGTCTACTTCTTTAAGCTACTTTGTAAAGACTACTGAAAGTTTCCAATTCTTTTTTTTAACTCGTTTTTAAACTTATAAGATTTTTCTTTTTACAATGCGCCAACCACTTGTAGTTGCGGTGCACTGTGTTACATAACACTTCTTAACATTTGTATTTGATCGCACTTTTCAACGCTCGAGGTATTATTTAAGTCAAAGTAATCTTATCTACTGCACATTGCACTGAAGCTGAACTGACTGACAACAGGACACTACTCTGTGATGGAAATGGAACAGCTGATCAGCAGGTGGGGTTGGAGGGAGGGAAGGAGGAGCAGTGATAAGTTACACAACTGTTTTTATTTTGGAACCTATGTCCTTGACCGAAGCAATAGGAATTTCTAAGTCCGCGCGGCGGCAGGAGACGGGAAGGGCATTGGGCCATGACCACACCAAGATTCTACCGAAACCGAGAGAATTATACCGACAATGAACAAAACATATCTTAGTTATAAATAGGTAGATTATTTACTGTACAGTATACTACAATAGCAATACATTTGCCAATAATATTAATGTATTATTGTCATCATATCGAACATACACGAAATTTCAATTGTGATTCACAAATTGTCACATTAATTTATAGTTTCAAAAATCCCCCCCAAAATTATAAATCCCCCCAAAATTTGTTTTGATGGCGCTCTGAGCGCCATATCACCCCCTTCTGGGCACCCCTGGTCGCATGGGGCTGTCTGGCCATCTAATTCTCACGCTAAATCCCAACGAACTTTTCGTTTTCTTTACACGCCATAAGTTTTATTCGATTGACCTCATGTTGTTATTGAACTAAAGACATTTCAAAGACTTTAGTGAATTAAGAAAAGACAAGTATACCGTTACTTTCTTTGATTTATCCTCTACACTTTGTTAAATAATATTTCATTTTTTAGGCAAAGCAAATATTCCTAAATTAAATTTCAAACCAGGCCTAGTTTTGTTAGCACCCTTGTAGTTGGAACATAAAAAATAGTGTTTTCAAAATAAGAAATTTGAAATTGATAAATGTTTTTATAGAGTTCTATTTAAAACTAAACTACGAAACTATTTACTTTTATAAAAAAATACAAAAATATTTACTACTTTTTATGTAGACCTAAAGTTTAACTTGCATTTTTCGTAACTGAACATTTTTGTTTCTTGAGCTAATAACTTTTTAAATTTTACATCTATCATTTTTTTACTGGCATATACAAATTCTTTGAATATGTCTCTACAAAAAACCTAGGGAGCACTTTTAGATTGGGGTTCATTTACTATTTTTGGCGAATTTTTTAAAAAAATACTTGCACACGCCAAAATATCCATTTTCGTTAACATTGCCAGTTCTAGGGTTAAATACCCTGAATGACAAAACTTTCCAGAAAAAACCAAGGAAGGTAGTCATAACGCTATGCTTTTTATAACTTGTTAGAGGTAATGGGTTATTAGTATCACATATACTTTACACACTCTGATCACAGGTGCATTAAGTTTATCTATTCGGAGCTGAGGCAGAGAAAAGACTAATAGGAACACAATATAGACATTCAAAGCAAGCTTCGTTCAACTAAAAAAAGGTATTAACATTCTCAATATCTTTGACCTACTCATATGATAAGACTATTTTACAGAATTTTAATATTTTCTCTCAATTTCTTTCATCTTTTATTTCACGTAAGTGATTTATTACATGTACTTTCAATTAGGTTTTACTGCAGCTCAATTTCTATGCGGATCAATTTATGTGTCCTATTTGGGCTTACTTACATGATTAGCTATGTGACAGTAAGAGCAAAAGCAATAATTTCTGCCAGTCATTTGGCAGCAATCATTTGATGTCTACGAACAATATTTTACAACTTTGGTGCAAATAATCAAAGTGCAAAAGGTTTTTTCTCTCCTATATCTAACTTAAGAGTACTATATGACATGTTTTAGATATCGAGTTTTAAAGTCCAAAACGCGAAGACTCTTTCATGGTCCATAACCGTCTGGAACATTCTAGAATATTGTCGAATCTTGTGAAACCGTCTCGGCCACTTCGGCACTCTATTCCTAGCTGCTTCACCTGCTTCCCATAAGAAGGACATTGGTGTGATACGCTTTTTTTTATGACCGTCTTCTAACCCAACTCCTGCAGTTCCAAACCAAATACTTCTGCATGGAAGAAGGATGGAAAGCTACTATACCATATAAACCCTCCCCCTCCCATGATATTGCGGAGTTACAGTTGCACACATGGACAAATCACGCTTACACGCATTGATTGTGAGCTTGTACGCGTGGCTTCGATCTCAAAAAAGAAAAAGTAAATGAATATCTTGTACAATAATTGTGTTTTAAATTTTAAAAAAGAACTGAATTTCCAGGCACAAAAATCCGCTGCATAGTGAGTTTTATCCAAATCTATTAATGTTTTCCCAACAATCAATGTTTTCATAAATGATCAGTTGTAAGCGCTAACAATCTTGTTTTCCACCAGTTTGCAAACGAAAGCAATGTTTAAAATTCATGTTGTGAAGCACATCCAGTCCCCCTGCCTTCCATCTGTGTTAAAAAAATGTTATATTTCTGCCTACATTTTATCTAAAGTAATGGCTACATAAAGGCGAAATTGTCTTATTTTATCCCTAAGATGCTAATAATCAAAATTAAAATGTTTTTTTTTTTTATAAAATGTATGAATAATATGGACAGAATTTCAGATATCTAACTTATTATTTTTTATATTCAGGGGTTTTTCATCAAGTAACTTAGTCTCAGGTAACAAAAAATGCGTTTGGTTTGTTTTTTCTTAGTACCATTTAAGAAATAAGTGTAATAAACTTTAGCTCTCTAGGTTAAACAAAATAAGAAAGTTATCATTTATTTGTTTCGTGTATTTTTTCAATAATCGTCCTTAGACGCAAGTAATCAAAATGTTAGTCCATTAATCTTCCAATTTATCACTTATGAAACAAACACTGTGTCAAACAACAGCTCTTTAGCTTTATTGGAAGAATAACAATTTATTTTGTATAGGTTTATTTTGTACAAATAAATGTACAAAATTCTGATCTTTAGCTTTGGAAGGTATAACAATTATTAATATTTATTATTTTAGGGGTTATTAATACATTTCCACCCTTTAGCAGAACGTGACCAAATGTAAAACTGGTTTATTTTTTATATGTATTTTGTAAGAAATAAATGTACAAAATATCAGCTCGCTAGCTTTTAGAAAAGTATAACAATAATTATGTATTGTTTTAGGGGTTGTTATCACATTTTCACCTCTTAGCAGAACGTGACGAAATGTTAAACTGGTTTCTTTTTATACATATCTTGTAAGAACTAAATGTACAAAATATCAGCTCTCTAGCATTAAGGGAAGTATACAAATGTATATTTATTGTTTTGGGGGGTTGTTATCACATTTTAACCTCTAGCAGTTTATATCGAAATGTAAAACAGGTTTATGTTTTGTATGATTGTACCTTTGCAAGCATTTATTCAAAAATATTTCAAAAATAGTAAATGAACCAATTCAAAAGTGTTCATAGCTTTTTTGTAGAGAAAGGTTCAAGAAATTTATACATGCCAGTAAAAAATTATAGATGTAAACTTTACAAAGTTATTAGATCAAGAAACAAAAAATGTTCATTAACGAAAGGAAAAAGTTCAACTTTAGGCCTACATAACAAGTAGTAAACATTTTTTGTATTTTTTTTTCATAAGTGTAAAGAAGTTTCGTAATTTAGTTCTAAATAGAAATGTATAGATGTATAGAAATGTATATAGCAATGTATAAATTTCAAATTTATTATTTTGAAAACAATAGTTTATATGTTAGTACTACAAAACTGCTATCAAAACTATGCCAAATTTGAAACGTAATTTAGGAATATTATGCTTTGCCCGAAAATTAAATATTATTATATCAAAGTGTAGAGAATAAATCAAAGAATTGAACTGTATACTTGTAAATTATCTTTTAATAAATGTGTTTGACTTAATATTATTTGATTACAAAAGTGGGGACAAATATAGAAATTCCCACTCATGCTTGTTATACAAGGGTCGGCCATGATGCTGAACGGGGAAAAACCATTAATTTGAAAATACGGCGTAGGTTTGAGCTGTCTTTCCCACGGTGCTACACGACAAACCGGTCAAGAAAAACTTATTTGGTTTACACGAAATGTTAGCTTGAAGCATTCTTTATACAGACATATTAAGATATGTCTAAAAATAGACTCCGATCGCACAGATATCGTGTGTAATAAGTAAGGCTGTTTATTGGTTGGAAAACTGACCAATTGCAAGGGTCTTCAAAACGCGTCACAACTTTACAACAATTTGACAGATTTTTGATTGGATGGCAGTTTTATATAGGGGGGAAGTTGTGACGAATCCAACGGTATATAGGTTTAACTCAGAAAAAGTACTGGGTGGGCTGTAGAGACGGACAAAAGTCGAGTTATTTCCTTACGTTTTGAATGAATATTTGTTCGCCGATGGATTTGTATAACTGCAACTATGATTACGTATGTAAATATACGTTTTAGAAAAAAACTTGTAAATACAAAAATTTAAGTTTAAATCATTTCCTTTCCAACGGTTTTTGACTTTTGGCGATTCGAAGATTTTTAGTGTGTCAAATATTCCATACAATCATGCGTTACACATGTGTTGTCGTAGCCGGGAGTGACAGCACGAAACATACTGTGTGCCAGTTCTAGGGTTAAGGGAAGAATAAACATTAATATAATTGTTTTAGGGGTTGGTATTACATTTTCATCCCTAGCAGCACGTAACGAAATTTATAACTGGTTTACTTTTTATATGTGTCTTGTAAGAAATAAAAGCACCACATTTCAGCTCTTTAGCTTTATGGAAATGATAACAATTAATATTTATGGTTTTTAAGGGTTGTTATCACAATTCCTCCAGTTACAAGAACTTGAAAATATGTAATACTGGTTTATTTTTTTTTGTATCTTGAATGTAAGAATTAAATTTACAAAATATCGACTCTCTAGCTTTAAGGAAAGAATAAAAGTTATTATTTATTGTTTTTAAGGGTTGTTATCATATTGTCACTCCTTATCAGCACGTAAAAAAAATGTAAAACTGGTTTATTTTATATGTATCTTGTAAGAAATAAATGTACAAAATATCAGCTCTCTATCTTTATGGAAAGAATAAACAAATATTTATGGTTTTTAGTTATTGTTATCATATTTTCATACCTTATCAGAACGTGACAAAATGTGAAACTTTTTTATTTTTTATATGTACCTTGTAAGAAATAAATGTACAAAATATCAGCTCTTTAGATTTAAGGAAAGAATACAAATTAATATTTATTGTTTTTAGGGGTTGTTACCACATTTCCACCTCTAGCAGCTTATAATTAAACGTAAAACTGGTTTACGTTTTACATGTATCTTGTAATAAATAAATGTACAAAATATCAGCTCTCTAGCTTTAAGAAAAGTATTGCTAACTGCAATATGTAAAACAAATTTCACTTTCCTAGGTGGTGTGGTAATAACATTTTTTTATATAACAAACAATATTTGTTATTTTAGTTGTTGTTTCAACCCTTAAAACCATTTGTTTTAAAATCCTTTATTTGTACTCCTCTACTTCCTATGCGCAATATGTGTACCAAATTCCACTTTCCTAGGTACGGTACTGTGATCAGTGAGTGAGTGAGTGAGTGAGTGAGTGAGTGAATGGGGTTTCGATTTTATATTATTGTATAGATAGATGTATGATAATACAACTGCCGTGATCCCAATCTTTGAAATTTTACAACAGAGTGCAAACCGAAGCTTCAATAAAGCCAAACAGTCTAATAATAATATATTTCCTAATATCATATCTTTTGCATAAACACACAATACAAATGTTTGAATAATGTAAGTCCAACTGTTCACGTAAATAACGCTAAAGTAACACTTCAATTATTCCTACGCATATTGTCTACATTTTAAAGAGATGTTAGTGCTTACATGGTGGATGCACATATATTAATGGTTGTTATATTAATATTAGTAATGGTTAGTAATAACTAACAATAGCCTGCTAAGAAGTTTATATTTTAACATTTTATAAATTTAATATATTATTATGCTTTAAAGTGTCAGTGTAAAATTACATAGTTTGGTTTTTTAAATATATTGAATTATAATCATTAATTTTACAAACAATACATTCGCCAAAACACACACACCCACATGCACAGCCTCACACATAAATTACAGAATATGGAAACCTAATCAAAAGCAAACAGAACCTTTATTGACAGACTTCTTACAACACTATACTAAATACATAACCAAATAAATATAAACATTAAAACAAAACAATACATATACATGAATAACAACTATAGTAAATACGAATTCATACATTATATCTCCCTAAGTAGCCTATATTATTGTGTTGGTCCTACCTGTGTATTCTTCAGACAAACCATTTTAGTAATTAAACTCTTTTATCAGCTTCCACCTATACTTCCAGGCTGCTTGACAATTTCTTGCTATCCTTACCCAATCCCGACCAGTTTTGTGTGCTAGTAATTACCAATTAGTACTAATTTAAATTTTAGCTGAGGTCAAATTGTTTGAACAGCTTAATTACTTTGGTTACGATTTAAGTTACATTCCTGTTGATTAAAACAAGGACTTGGTCTGGTTACAATAATTGCATTCCGTTTGTTTGGTAATCTTTGGCATGAATTTACATCATGATTGTTTGGTGTTACTTAAAGAGATTATTATTACAAATGGAATTATTTACACTTTATTTGTTAAAGCATTAATACGTGTTTAGACTTAGCAATACATTTATATTGTACATATCCTTTTCTACAAAGGTTTTATATCATTTTGTATACCTTCTGCATTTCATTAACAACAACTAATACCTGTATTGCGCTAATTATCTTTATATATTAAAATTATTTGAACCATTTATAATATGTGTATTTCACCTTGTATGTGTATTTTAAATCCTCTCTTTTATTTTGCAAATAGGGTACGAAGCGAGTAAAACAATCAGATTGTATCTGTATGACCTAATATTTTTAACTCAAACCTCATACCACTAGAAGTATTTCACAACGACTTGCCCCAGCTATATTATAAGTTTTTAAAGTGATAATTACTCATACAAAAGTGGTGAAGTATTGCTAAATTATACCAAAAGAGTCAAAACATTTACGATTTGGTTATATTTTCAATAGCCATATTAAATTTTAAGTATGACTGTTATTGTTATTATGTATTACAAAATATCTGTTGTGCTTTTATTATTGTGTAGAATGAAAGAAAATTGGTTTATGAAGATTTACGTTTTAATAGTTATCGTAATATTTTACTTTACACTCGCAGCAATTACACTTACAGTTATTATTTAAAATGTATTAATACAAATTATAAATCTCTAACTCTAAAAATGTTTTGTAATTTTTAAAATATATTAAAAAAAGTAAGACTAGTATGAAATAAAAAAGAAGATACAATTGTATTATATTACATTTGACCGCTATTAGTTTTGCATCTGTTCAGCAAATATATAATTTAAACTTATAACATACAATTAAGTATGTCATTTTATTCTCTAAAATACACAACATAGTATTTTTTTTAAACTTACCACCTATACTATTTAAAACCAGAAAGACATATTCAAAATCTGATCTCGTGACAGTTATTTAACCGTCTGGGGGAACCTTCCTCCTACCTCCCCCATCTTAAAAATGTGTAATTGAAACATATGGCTTGTGATGCATAAAATTGAAGCCTTTAAAAACCTAGACCTTCTGTAATAAGAGAATAACAATCGGAATACTTATTGGTTCGATACGCTGCTATTATCTAAGTTATTTCATAATGCTATATTATTTTAAAGACTGGCAGAGATATTCAAAATCTATTATTGGGACAGATGTTCGTCTTTAAAGAGAACCTTAAAAACCTATTTTAAAAATTAGGTTTTTAAATGGCTCCAATTCGATGTAGCCATAATTGTTCAGTACAAATGTTTCGGATATTGGTACAGAAGGAAGAGGGACTGTTTTAATTTTGTTAAAAGCATTTCTATGGTTTCCTCTGACGGAGAATAATTTTCTCGATATCAGATTTTGCATATTTATTTCTGTCTTTTAAGTATTATAAAGTTATACAATTAACTTATGAAATAACTTTTTCGATCAAAACGAACGAATGCGTCAGCCGATTGTTATTTTTTATAACAGAAATTCCTGGATTTTAAAGGGATTTAATTTTATATATGGCCAGCCATAAATGTCTCCTTTACAAAATTCTTGAGATGGGTATGGTAGTTGGTGGACATGGGTTTTCGGATTTTGTAAACACGTTCCCTAGGGTGAGTAACAATACTGAGATTTTATTTTGATTATCTCTTTAAGTTTCTTTAATAATAGAGTTGGTAAATAAACAATTATTTACCTATAATGAAAAATAACCATGGATTTATTTATAGATTTTATAGAATAACTACGAACTTAAACTTTACGGTTTACTATTTTTACCTCTGTTACCTCAGTTGAAAATGATATTTTAATTATGTTAAAATCCTAAAAGTAATACTTTTAAAACCACATCATTGTTATATATGTTTTTTTACAAATAATTTGTAGTATGTATATATAACTTACGTTTATGATTACTATGCAATTCTTCTTTATTGTTGAATTACTTTAACATTAAAAAGAGGAGTCTGTAGAATATGAACTCAACTTTATCTAACCTTTTGTTATTTACTTTTAGTCTTAGGAAACAGTGTAAAGTGAAGAGACTATTAATTATCTGAATCGTCTGTTGACTCAAACCTTACACATATATTTTACATCCTACGTTTAACACACCGTGAGATATATGTAAATATAGAGTTCCTGTTTATATTGTTCGTCAGTTAACCATATTCAAAGAAACACCTAGTTGAGTGAATAATAATTTCAGTCGAAATGAATGATTCATCAATTTAATGAACTTACTGTCCCATCCTGCTTTTGTTTGATATTTGCAAAATAAGCCATTTTAACTGAAATACATAAGGCTGTGGAATGTTATATGCATGTTTTATAGACATAAACAAATAATTAAATCACAAAACATATAAATTTCTTTAGTTTATAATAAAAAAATACCAACAAATCACGTGAAAAAATTACTTGTAATTATGAGTACAAAACTCAAACTAAATTTGAATAGGATTGAAGAGATAAGTTTGAGTACAATTTTCTGCCAATCCTAACGTAACTCTTTCACTAAAGCTTTGTCGACGCGTTTCGGAATTCCTCCATTATCGAGACCTATTTCAGTACTCACTGAAATAGATACAT